>SKCR01031475.1:0-84730 GCA_019454045.1 Zanthoxylum bungeanum | reverse complement strand
AACTAATGCATCAACTAATTCAACTCTTGTGGCTCAAAGTCTTCTTCCATTTCACCCATATGTTCCTCTCCAGCAAATATAATTTGTTAAGGAATAAGACCTAATGAGAAAAAAGTGTTGTTAAAAAATGTAAATCAAAGAAAATAATTAATTAAGAAAATATCTTCTAGTCTTAACTCCACTTAGAAGCCAATAACCTATTTTGAGTGCACATTATTGCTTCCAATGTGTCAGGATGTAATTTGGCACGATATGGACTCAAATGTCTCCCCTCGGTACTAAAAGCAGACTCTGATGCCACAGTCTTAATAGGAATGGCTAATACATCTTTAGCTATGTCAGCCAAAATATGATATTTTCCTTTATTGTCTTCCACAATTTGGCTTTCGCTTTTTCAAGTAATTCTAATTTTACAATATAGCAACCAACCAGGTAGCAAAGCATTTCATTTTGTTAGCAACCAACCAACCACAAGATTTCATTCTATTTTTTTTCCAAGTAATAACCAATCCAAATATCAAATTATTAATTACATTTGAAATTACCAATAACCATTCATCATCAAAAGCTTAAAATCTCAACCCCTAACACACACATATGACATAGATTCGGCCAGGCCTTCTATTTGAGGAAAATCTCAACCCCTAACACACACATAGATTCGGCCAAGCTTAAAATCAGTAAATAAATCACATCTACAAATGCAAATCACATCTACATATGAATTTGGGCTAAGAAATGCTTACTCACATTTTGAAATGTTAAGCAGTGAGAGAGAGGCAAGACATGAGTCTGTGACCCGTGAGAGAGAGGCGAGCTGAGCAGGCGAGCGCCGAGTAGTGAGAGAATGGAGAACGAGCTGAGCAGTGAGCAAGCGAGCAGTGAGAGTCTGAAAGAGAGGCGAGAAGTGAGCATGCGGGCTTAAGGCTACTGAGATTGAGTTGAGAGAGAGACGAGTGAGAATCAAAGACGAGTGAGACGGGTGAGAGAGACGAGTGAGAGAGACGAGTGAGATTGAATCAAAGATGAGAGACAATCGAGAGAGACAGAGACGAGTGAGATTGAATCAATAATCAAAGAAATATTGTGATTTGTAAATTTGGTTTAGGTAAGGGCAGAGGGCTGGCTGAGAGTCTCAAACAAATTTAGATTTTTTTTTTAATTTAAGCCCGGGCCCGAGCCGGGCTTCGGTCTCAAGGGCCCGGCTCAGGATTTTGGTATCTTGGACCAGGCCGGGCCCAGGTTTTTCTGCCACCCTTCGGTGCCACATATTTTTTTTATTTTAATAAAAAAAAATTATAAGTCTTCTTATTATAATAGATAATAAAATAATTAATTGTAGAAATTATGTGTCACACATGTTTTTTTATTTTAATGAGAGATTATAATATGTTTTCTTCTTGTAATATGTTTTCTTATTTTATAAGTATATCATTTTAATTTTATAATTTAAAATAATATATTGCATATATTATTTACTTAAATTAACAAGTTCCTTATTTTAATAGGAGATGTTTTATATTGTAATAGGTTATTTATTTTAATAATTTATATTATTATTTTATAATTAATAATAAAAAGTTAATTAGATATGTTTAATTTTATAATTTAATAATAAAAATTTAATTATAAAGATTATGTGCCACATGACAGAATGAGAAAGTTTAAAAATATTAACTTTATATATATATATATATATATTGTCAGATTATCTGTGATATTCAAAATATTATCGGATAGAATAGAATTTTTTTTTTTGTTATAATATAGTTCTTATGAAATTATAATATGTATTTTTATTGTAATAGATTTTTTATTAATAGATTTAATAATTAATTTTTTAATTCATTAGTAAGCTATTACGTGACGCGATGAGAAATTTAAAAGTATTTAATTGGCCCGATGGAGAGACTTATAATATTTAACTTTTACTTATATATTTTTATAATTTAATAATATTCCTTATTTTAATTCTTATTATAATAGAGTAATTATGAAATTATAATATGTATTTTTATTTTAAGAGTTTTTTATTTTAATAAATTTATTAATATAATTTTATATTTTAATAGTGAGACGACATGTGGCGCGAATATGTCCTAAAGTATCATGTAATATATAAATAGAGTTATTATTGTAATAATAATCAATGCATTAAGCATATATCAATTTTTTTTTTATTGGCTTATTATAAATTATCTTGTATACCCTTGATTGTGTTGGTTCCTCTAAAGGTCCCAAGATCATTTATCAAGCATGAAACAAGTGTAAATACAATCATAGGAGGTGCAGAATAACTCACAATGATCGGTAGAAATGTTACGAAGGGCAAAACGAACTTCAACTTTCTGCCTTCTCCAAGCTCGGCAGTGGGATGCTCGGTGTGGGGACTGCTCGGCAGTGGCTTGTCTTCCTCCTCCAAGAATCGGCCATGGATGTCCTTTGAAGCACCAAGCTTTGTGACAAACTTCCATGCTCACGAACTCACTGCCCTATCACCTTGGTATGCCTCCTATGGTGTTCTAGCACTTTAGATCTTGCAAGAAAATCATTTTCTTCTCCATTGTTGCTCAGTCAAACCAGAAAACAGAGGAGAAGAGGCGTGAGAGAGAAGAAGAAGTTTTGGCTCCAAAAACATTGTGAAAACCTGTGAGAGAGTGAACAGGAGAGAGAGAGAGGAAAAAGAAAAATGTATAAGGTTTTTATATTTTCCAAAAATTAATAAACCATTTACTTTTTCAATTTCAAAAAGCAAAGCATTTAATGCTTTCTTTTCTTCTCACATCAACTCACATCAATCTATCAAATGTCACATCACTCAAGTGACATGTGATTTGACGCTTGATGTGACTTGCAATTTGACGCTTGAATTGACTTGCGTGCCGCACTCGAATTTGAAATGCGAATGCGCTCGCAAATAATCATGGGCTCGGGTTCGCTAATTCCAAATTAACGAATTTTCTGTTGCGTCGTAATTAAACGATTACGCCTAGTGAAATCACTATTCACGTCGCTAACAAATTAATTCTAAATTAATTCGTTCGCCCGAATTAAAATCTAATTTTAATTCCGCGTCGAAATCCAATTTCGTATAATATATCAAATATATTATTTTATCGATTAATTCCAAATTAATCGTTCTCTCTCTTTAATTGATATTTTATCCCAGATAAAATATCTCCGCAATTAATCCCAGATTAATTTTCTCTCTCATTGAATTAATCCCAGATTAATTAAAGTGCGAGTCATAAGTCATCGGTGAATCTTCGGGAAGTGACCCATGAGATCCCCGGATATGTTGGCAGTAAATTCGGTCGTCGGACTATCCGAACACGTAAGTACCTCGTACTACGTTTATACCGATTTACAAGACAAGGTTGGCCTCAAGCAAAGCGCCATGCCTACCCAATTCTCCGGAAATATCCTTACAGGAAAAAAGATCTGTATTATGCGTAGTATACGTAGTATTTCGAATTTCTGTCCAGTATCAGATGATTACGTGCTAGTCCTGGGGCTGGAATTGTGTCTGCCCCGTACGAAGCACATGTTGAATGTCTGGTAACTAGTCTCTATATCGGATAACTATGACCTAGTCATATTATCCCGATGACTGCAGTACTTAAGAGAACCAGTACCGTATCCTACGTGACCATCATCTCCATATGACTGGAGTAACACTTCTGTCTTGACATCACACCCAACACACTACGATTCTCAATATACCCAGCATTGGCGTACACAGAACATGTTAAAGCCCTGGACGACTGCAACCAAAGTATATTGATTGTCGCAAGTATTAGCGGTGCAAGTCTCAGGTTAAGACCAAATACACCTACCCTGATTTCAGACTTCCATAGACATATAGTCATACTACCAATGGAATTCTGAGGGGGTCTATCCAGAGCGAAGCTGTTTCCCGTACCATCGGTAAAACACAACCTCCTATTACACTTGCATGATTATCCTATACCCAAATATATGAGAACTATGCCATTGTGCCCTCACAACGCGCACAAGTGTAATACTAGTCTTTTACATATTTATCGATGTCCAATCTCGATAATACTCTAACTAGGGATATTTAATGATTTATCATTCGTGGACTGATACTGTCTCATATCATTCTCCGTCCACAAACAAATCATAGATACGTCCTATCATTTATACATCTAGGTGATCTAATCACAAATGATAAGAGTGCAATCTCATTTGTCACATAGTTAATTTGTACAACAACACCATGATCTGTACAAATAGTGACGCTATGTGTCATATTGTCCAACAATCTCCCACTTGGCCTATAGCCAGTCACTTGAGTGCTTGACACCCGAACTATGTACGGTTGGCTCAAACTATTGAGAAATGCTTTCGTCAGCGGATTTGCATGATTATCGTCTGATGCGATTTATTCGATCATCACATCGCCGCGATGTATGATCCGAACGAATCAGATGATTATCGAAGTATGTATCTGGATCGTTGATGAGACCATTAATTCTTTAGCCTGTGCTCGAGTCTAGCTCAGCTGTTAACAGAATTATATCTAATCTAATTAGATTTATTATCGACCCATAAGGCTTCTATTGCCGCTTCAGCTGCTGCAATAACCCGCATTTGTTATTTATTCGGTAACAGTATCTTGCTTGGATGATTTCCAGCTCACTGTACCGTTATTTAAACTTTATAGTACCGTTGTCACGACTTATAGTCGTTTTCATGAAGCCAAGCTTTCACCGATTATATTTTTATTATGGGAATATCATTTCCAAGAAATGACATATATTATCATTATTGTATAGGACAACCACTGTCAGTGCGCTCCCACTAACCCTCTTGTATACACAATAATCATTTCGTTTTGAATTAAATCATAAACCATTATGATTACATCAAAACGATAATTCCTAGAACATATGCTTGCTTCAATCCAAACATGGATTGAATAATCTGCAAACCTTGTTTGCTAGTTTTGGTATGACAAAACCGACAGGATGTTATAAACATCATCCGAAAGGTTTCCTTTTCAGGAAAGCGATTTTCGTCAAGCTGACATATTTTATAAATGAAATACGCAGCTTTAGCAAGCATTATCCAAATGGATTTACCATGGCAACAGGTAAAAGGTTGAATCAAAATCAATACAATGTTGATAACGATACCTTTCCGCTAAAAGCCTAGCTTTATACGTTGGTATGCCGCCATCCATGTATGTCTTCCTTGAAGACTTATATAGTACCAGTAGGCACAATGCCTTGTGGTACATCAACCAGTATCTAAACTTGTTGATATACATGGAATCCATTTCGGATTCATGACACTTTGTCATAATTGGGAGTCGATACCTTGTATCACTTCCTCATACGTAGTTAGTTGGTATACCTCAATAAGATAGACAACTTTATGAGGTGAGATCAGAAACCATACCCCAGGTTGTTTTCTGAATCTCTCCGACATACGCAGTTCTTGTGTATTCGAATATTATTAGTAATAGTTTCATCCTTGATGAACTATCTGTGTTCTATTAGGAATCGGTGCCTGGAATAGTATTACTCCGATTTTCATCGAGTTTTACTATCCTCCAACATACCACTGCATATCGGTATTCCTCTTAGGAAAACCGCATGGTGAGCAACAATCTAATTGTTCTCTGGTGAGATGTATAAGTACAATACTTATGGTTTCCCTAGGATAACCTACAATTGGTACTTATCCAATTTGGGTTTTAGTTTGGTACCATCCAAACATATGCCTAGCATTCCCAAATTATCAGGAATGTGAAACTCAGTTTCCTTCCCGTTCATATGTAATATGAAATCTGTCAAACAGATTTATGGAACCTTATTGAAAATAAGTTCTGCACTGTTAATGCTTATCCGTTGAAGGAAATGGTAGCTAGAGCGACTCATGATTAACCTTATCATGTCCAACAAAATTCGGTTACTCTGTTCGGACACACCGTCAAAATGACGTGTTCCGGGAGGAGTCCTCATTGAAAGAATACTATACTCTTTCAATTATATTAGAAACTTATTGCTTAAGTATTTTCCATTACGGTCTTACCATATCGTATAATATTATAGCAGATCTGTTTGTCTATTTCGTGTCGAAACTGTAAAAGTTTCCGATTTGTGTTCTTCAAAAGAAACACATAACCATAACGTGATGCCACATCTGTAAAGGTCACGAAATATTCATATACACCTCTAGCTTAGCTAGATATGGGCCCACTTGCTTCACTATGAACTAGGGCTAACAGATAGATGGCATTTACACTTTTACCAAGTAAATAGTGTTTTAGGCACTTTGCCCAATAAACTAGATTCGTAGACTTTATTTGAATGAATCAAATTAGTCCTGGTACCCGCTCTTCAAAAGTGCGGATATACGAGTCTTGTTTAATTGTGTCCCCGACAACAATGCCATAATTAGTCTCATCTGATCAAATCAGTTTGAGCTGTTTGTTTGTCATGTTATATGTTCGAGATTTATTTATATTCAAAATATAAATTCTGTTATTCACATCTAATGTGTTTATCTCAATATCATCTTTATATAATGAAACACTTTAGTGTTCTAGAATATAAAGGTTCACCCGCAGCGGGTTAAACACTGATATAAAGATAATGTTTCTAGTCAAACTAGTTACATTATAACAGTTTCCTAATTTAGATACACACCGATGATAGTTCCTAAAATTAGGTTTCTACGGTTAAAACAGCAACTTTCGTCCCGTTTCCAATTCGCAGATTAATCTCTATTGAAGTCAGTATCCTGTTCATAACAGATTCTGAACATCAATATTATATATATATATATATATATATATATATGTATCACACTAAGTATTTAAAATCTAATTTTAATACTAGTGTGAACATAATGTTGACAAACATATTTGAAGTCAGAGCCTTGCTCGTCTTCAATTCCTTCATGTCTGCATTGTTCAAACGGCAGTCAAGCTTCCGTGATCCCGTTTGCCATATTTAAGGCAGACATTTTGGGATATGTCATTTATCTTCCCAGAAGATTATAATGATTTTTCCTTTGCCAGTTTCCACATTCCAGTAGCCTTTGGCCAAGCCTCGGGTTCCTAGAATATCGAAGTAAGGTGTGTCTTGCACTACTTGCCTAATTGCAAACTTTGACTTTGTCTCTTTGAGAATAGTCATTAACTCTCCAAGAGTTATCAATTGCAATTTTAGTACTTCTAAAATCTAAATATAGATTTATGAATATCCTTCAATTTCGTCATCATACTTTTAAGGATCTAATCCTTAGTTCTGATTCAGAAATTAAGGAGTCTACTGCGACAAGCTTAATGGATTAAGCACTTAAGTTATCATTACATTAATCATCCAAAGATTATGCTCTACTATTTGCTTAACTCCGGGCTTAGGCTTAGATATTTATTTTATCAAATAAAATAACTTATTATTTTTCCACGACCATCCTGAAATAATTCCCAATTTGAAAATTATAGTCGTTTAAATACATTTTCACCCAGGATTATGTTTTAAACACTAATCTTTCATTTATCTTGATTCTAATCGTCCAACTATTTAATCAAAGATTTGTGGTAATATGTATTATAATGTTATTATAGTCCAACTATATAATCAAATATAATTTAAATTAATTAACCTCAATTACATTGATACTATAATCCAATTATAAAATCAACTGTAAATTGAAATTAATTAATTCAAATATATTGATTACTATAATCCAATTATATAATCAACTATAATACAGTCCAACTGCTTAATTAAAACAACAATTAAATATTATTCCAACTAATATATTAATTTATATGACGAATGATATTTGAATGAGCGCGTATGGCAAGTAATTAAACGAGTATTGCAAATTCAATTCTTGCCTCCCACTATTTTTCGGCGAGCCTCTAACCCTCTGTCGAGTACTCGGGAAACCACGTTTCCTAGTGGGCTAGGATCCCGTTAAATATCACACAATCTTGACTTTGGCCAACAAATTGTATGATAATTAACTAGGTAGATTTCTAAGATCGATTGGATCCAATCCAATTCCTAGATCCGGTAGGGGGAACATCCAAGTCCGAAACATATATCTTATATATGCCAATACATCCAATGAATTACCCAACCTTTTTCCTCTGAATCAACTAAGCCTTGGCTTTGGCACACAAACTTAGTGATCCCAGTCAAGCGCGACCCATTGACCATAGAAAGCTTCGTAATCAATGTCGATGGACAAGAAGTGGTCTTGACTTTGGCCAACAAACAACAACTTGGACAAGACACTGATATGGAACAAAGCCTTCGTGATTCAAACACATCCTCGACGGACAAAGGCCTTGACTTTGGCCAACAAGCCAATGCCAGTCTCGGATCTTGAGTGAGAATCACTCAATGGAAGGAAAGACGCTTAATATTGTTTGAGGGTTTTTTGCGTGCAAATTGGCAACCAATTTATTATCTTTGTTAAGGTCTCATCATCAAATACCCTTAAACATGCATTCTAAACACATAATAAAGCGCATATGAAAAATAATAATGATATGTGGATGGATACTTTACACATTGATCCTAGATCAAATCTCTCCCTTTCTCTCTCCAGCTAGCACATGTATTACTTCTACCCGTTACACTATACTTCTAAAGAAACCTCGTTTACATTGAGGGGAATAGGTGAGAAGAGAATACAAAGAATATGAGGTAATAAGGCTGGACACGCAGGTCCAATTAATAAATCAAATTTATTACAATTTCCAAAATTGCCCCACCCATCTAATATCCACCCGATATATATTATTCATGCATCGCAACCATGTATTCACAGAAGCATGTTATCAATCAATCTAATCAAATTAATTAATCTGATAATTAGTGATCATCCAATGTTCAAACAACGATTTGATTTTGCTCGAGTCAAACTCGTTTTTGCGAATAAGTACATAAAGTACGAATTCTCGAATTAAATTAAATTACATAATTAAATCCAATTCAATTTGTATTTAATTCTAATTCACATTTAATTCCAAATTAAATACTACACTTTAATTACGAACCTTTACGACTTAAATTCCAAATTTAATCGTTACGGGTCTCAATGCCCGATTAACGTCCAACGTCAATTTAATTAAAGTCCAATGGGCTTTTAATTAATTTCTTAAGGCGTGGACTTTTGGTCAACTCGGGCAAACCGAATAACCAAAATCCAATCCGGGAGTTACCCATAAGCCCAAAATCAATAGAAATCAATTTAGCCCAATTAAACTTTAAAGGTCCATTAAGTCGCATTTGAGCTTTATGGAAGCGGTTTTGGGCCCAATTGGATCCAATCCATTTGGCCTAAACCCAACTTTGTTAACAAAGCCCAATAAGCCCAATAACAACATAACAAACCCAAATCCAATTTTAAGCCCAATTAATTAAAAATACAAAAATCCAAATTTCACATTCTAATTACCGAAGTGTATAGCATTATTAATTACCCAAATCAATATTTTCAAAACACCAAATTTGTAAAATTTATCATGCTTATCATTAACAAAAAATGTCCAACACATTTTGATCAAAATCAAACCCAATTTACATGCATATATGTCTCGGCCAAAGGGGAAAATCATGCCCAAGTCAAATTCAATCCAATTAAATTCAATTCAACATTCATTCAACATCGCCAAATGATTTCCAACACATCCAATGATCAAAAATCAAAATCAAAAAACCAAGACAATATAGGGTTTCAAGTATTTTCGGCCAACACAAGCAAAATTGGGGAAAATTGTTCCAAACACTTTTTCATCAAATTGATCCAATCAATCATCAATTCAACAACATTTAAGCATACTAATTCATCCAATTTCATTAAATCATGCCCAAATTCGTTTTGCCCAATTTTAACCCTAAAATCAATTTCATGCTTTCAAAGGCTCAAGATACCATTGTTGGTTTCCTCTACGGGTCCCAAGATAATTTATCAAGCATGAAACAAGTGTCAATACAATCATAGGAGGTGTGGAATAACTCACAATGATCGGTAGAGATGCTACGAAGGGAAAAAAGAACTTCAACTTTCTTCTGCCTTCCCCTCCAACTCGACAGTGGGCTGCTCGGTTGTGGGGACTGGTCGGCAGTGGCTTGTCTTCCTCCTCCAAATCGGCCATGGATTTCCTTTGAAGCTCCAAGCTTTGTGACAAACTTCCATGCTCACGAACTCACTGCCCTATCACCTTGGTATGCCTCATATGGTGTGCTAGCACTTTAGATCTTGCAACAAAATCATTTGCTTCTCCATATTGCTCGGTCAAACCAGAAAACAGAGGAGAGAGGCGTGAGAGAGAAGAATAAGTTTTGGCTCCAAAACATTGTGAAACCGTGAAGCAAGAGAGAGAGAGGAAAAAGAAAAATGTATAAGGTTTTTATATTTTCAAAAAATCAATAAACCATTTACTTTTTCAATTTCAAAAAGCAAAGCATTTAATGCTTTCTTTCTTCTCACATCAACTCACATCAATCTATCAAATGTCACATCACTCAAAGTGATATGTGATTTGACGCTTGATGTGACTTGCGATTTGACGCTTGAATTGACTTGCGTGCCGCACTCGAATTCGAAATGCGAATGCGCTCGCAAATAATCCTCGGGCTCGGGTCGCTAATTCCAAATTACAATTTTCCGTTGCGTCGAAATTAAACGATTACGCCTAGCGAAATCACTATTCACGTCGCTAACGAATTAATTCTAAATTAATTCGTTCGCCCGAATTAAAATCTAATTTAATTCAGCGTCGAAATCCAATTTCGTATAATATATCAAATATATTATTTTATCGATTAATTCCAAATTAATCGTTCTCTCTCTTTAATTGATATTTTATCCCAGATAAAATATTTCCGCAATTAATCCCAGATTAATTTTCTCTCTCATTGAATTATCCCAGATTAATTAAAGTGATAGTCATACATCATCTGTGAATCTTCGGGAAACGACCCATGAGATCCCAGATATGTTGGCAATAAATTCGGTCGTCGGACTATCCGAACACGTAAGTACCTCGTACTAACGTTTATACCGATTTACAAGACAAGGTTGGCCTCTAGCAAACGCCATGCCTACCCAATTCTCCGGAAATATACTTACAGGAATAAAGGATCTGTATCAGGCGTAGTATACGTAGTATTGCGTATTTCTGTCCAGTATCGAATGATCACGTGCTAGGCCTGGGGCTGGAATTGTGTCTGCCCCGTATGAAGCACATGTCGGATTTCCTGGTAACTAGTCTCTATATCGGATAACTATGACCTAGTCATATTATCCCGATGACTGCAGTACTTAAGAGAACCAGTATCGTATCCTACGTGACCATCATCTCCATATGACTGGAGTGACACTTCCGTCTTGACATCACACCCAACACACTACGATCTCAATATACCCAGCATTGGCGTACATAGAGCCTGTTAAGCCCTGGACGACCGCAACCAAAGTATATTGATTGTCACAAGTATTAGCGGTACAAGTCTCAGGTTAAGACCAAATACCCTACCCTGATTTCGGACTTCCATAGACATAGTCATACTACCAATGGAATTCTGAGGGGGTTTATCTAGAGCGAAGCTGTTTCCCGTACCATCGGTAAAACACAACCTCCTATTACACTTGCATTAGTATCCTATACCTAAATATATGAGAACTATGTCGTTGTGCCCTCACAACGCGCACAAGTGTAATACTAGTCTTTTACGTATTTATCGATGTCCAATCTCGATAATACTCTGACTAGGGATATTTAATGATTTATCCTTCGTGGACTGATACTGTCTCATATCATTCTCCGTCCACGAACAAATCATAGGGACCCTCCTATCATTTATACATCTAGGTGATCTAATCACAAATGATAATAGAGTGCAATCTCCTTTGTCACATAGTTAATTTGTACAACAACACCATGATCTGTACAAATAGTGACGCTATGGGTCATAATTGTCCAACAGATTGCTCATGTTTTTTTTTCAAACTTAATGTATGAGTATAATACACAAGATGATTTAAGTATGACATTAGTAATTTAAAATATTCCGTAGAAAGCAAACAAAGTACCCATTTTGATGTGATCACATAGGATTGGACCAAACACAAATGAATTTCTTTTAATATTTATTAGATAAAGAAATTCATATTAGTTTAATAGATGACCATATATAGAGTTTATTAAAATCTTGAGTGTACTACGAACTTCTGCATGACATACTATGACTTTTGATTTATATGGGTGAGATCGGTGTATAATTCCCGATTAAAATTTCATATTTTTGGGGACATGATCTGATGTGTAGCTAGAAATATTTTACATAGAAATAGAATCCACTCCTTGCAAAAGGATTAGAAGAATATTCCTTAAGTACTTGAACGATTAGAGCATTCAAGTCTTCTATTACGAATAAAAGAAAAATTCATAATAGTTTTGAATAAACATTCAAGAGGATCAATAGTATTTAAAGCATGAGAAATAATTAGAGGGGTTTAACGGATATTATAACCCGACTTTAATTATAAGATACTCATAGAGGTTCAATTTATATGAAATGATTATATTGATGGATTCCGACGTAGTTCAGTTTAAATTAAATATCTATAGTGATGAGAGTCCATCTTAAGGTTTTTAGTGGAATAACCTAAAGTTAATAATTCATAATATTTGATAAAAGAGTTTTAATCAATATCTTGAGATTATTAGAGCTGAGAGCTGCAGGTTTATTTGGTTCCATGACTCTCGATAAATAGAGGAAACCATATTATAATTGGATAGTCTAATTATGAACTCGTATGCATAATAATTATTATTTTTTAAAATTATTAATATGGTTAATAATAAATTTTAGTCACACATGAAAAGTATATTAAGTTGTTTAATATAATATTTTCAATATACATGATTATAAGATGATCATGTTTAAATTTTAAAGAGTTTAAATTTAATAATTTATTTAATCTTGAAATCAAAGATTTGATTAAATATTTTTTGAAATTTGATTTAAAAAATTATACCTATATATTTGATATCATGGTATATAAATTGAAAAAATTATAATTAACAAAAAATAGGCTAAAGGATGGAAATTATGAGCTAGGGTTAGAGGTTAATTTTGTAATTTGATTAATTAGATTAACCTAATCTCTAACTATAAAAGAGTAACTAGTTTCTCTTTTATTTCATAAGTTAGATTTTCATAAACTCCAACCTTCATCTTTCTAAGAGAAAAAAAAGAAAAAGTGTGATAATTTTCACTAAATAATTTAGAGAAAATTCTTGTGAGTTTTTGAGAGCCCACACTTCGATTTTTTGGTGACAGAATATAGAACGAAAGACCTAGTGATATCGAAACAAAACCACGTCCTTCCTTCTTAGTATTCACGATAGTGAGCAGATTGCGATTTCTCATTAGTTCAGGGATGTTGTTGTTTGCTTTTTGCAGTGATAATTTTGATGTTGGGGCTGTTATGAGGCTCCACTGGGGTTGTTTCGGGAGTGTAAAATCTATCTAAAATTGTTGGTTTTAATGTGTGTTGGCAACTTCCGTAACAAAACAAGTTCAATTGAGTTGTAATAAGTTTTGAAGATCTCAGAGTAATTGGACTAGTATTGGGAAGATTGCATGAAGATATTAGAAGCTCGTCTGTGTTGTGTTCGTTATTATGTTTCGAACGAGTTCTGTTAGTGTCACGTTCGTTCTAATGTTCAAATGAAATAGGGTAGAGCTTATCGTGCATGCGTTCTTCATCCCGTGCGAACGAAATTTCCATAAAGCTCAAGTTTGTTGTGAGTTCGTCAGGATGTTCGAACGAATTTATGAACATTGCACATTCGTCAAGCGTATGTGGGGCGTTCGAATGAGACTGCATGATTTTGTTATTTAGGACGCGTTTTCAAGACATTTCTAGACTGCGAAAACCCTATTTAAACACAGTCTTAGCCTCTTACCTTGGTTGTACATTGGCTGGAAACAAAATCCTCATAACTTACACAACTTTTGCTTCTAGCATCACCTTGAAGCCTTCTTGATTCCCCCGTCTTCTATGTTTGGTGATCTTGTTTCTTGATAACCATAAGAACAAAACACAATCCTTACCCAATACCATAATCCTTCAGAGTTTTGCGGAGGTGATTGGTAGTCAGAGTTTCGGCATGCGAGTATTGGGGAATGGTGGGACCCATAAGGTCGGATCAGTACCCTCGCAGCGGAAATGGATCTAACCCGTGGTAATGAGCATGAATGTATTTTTAAATATTTTAATGGAATATTATATTCCATTATGAGTGTATAGGAAAAAGTATTGGCGATAAATCGGAGTTCGAAAAAACCAAAACGGAAGAAAAAATCGGGTTCTGCGAGTGGTACGCGCACACTTGCGCAAGCAGATAGCTTGCTTGTGTAGGCAGCTTGCTTTTGCAAGAAAGCAGCTTGCGCATATTGCATAAGCATGCGCACTTGCTTGAGCAAGCAAACAGCTTGCAGATGATGCGCAAGCATGCGTAGCCTGTATTGTGCATTTTGATCATTCATTTTTTTAAAATCCTCAAACACATTTAAAAACACCACCTAAAATAATTTTAATTTCAAAACAAACCTCAACACATGTTATGCAACAAACATATATATATATATATATATATATATAATAGAATCCCACAATGAAATGACTCATGAATAATTCTAGGTCACCCAAGGATGGTCAATTGATTCGAGAATGGTAGCCATAGCTCTAAGTTATTATCTAGAGTTCCAAACTATAATTTTATATTATGTACAACATAAACATTTTGACTTAATCACAAGCATTTGTGTTTATTCTTCCAAAGCATTCATACAAAATTTATTAGCCTAATTTCAACATCAAATTATATTATTATGTATACATCACTATATCTTTTACTAATGACGACTCATTAATGAAAAACATAGCTTTATAGATTATTAAACTTACCTAGTAAGCTTGATTCCAAGATCCAATCTTTTTTCTCCTAGTTGAAATGTTGTATAGAACTTCCAATGCTAGCAATCTTGATTCCAAGATCCAATCTTGATTCCAAAGTTAGCAAGTTGATTCCAAGATCCAATCTTTATTTCTCCTTATTGAAATATTGTAGAGAACTTCAAAAACTTCAAAACACTTCTTTTACTTAGGCTAATATTTCAAATTCTTGCTTGTTTTAGCTTTCACAAGATTAACTTTATTAAGCCCAGGCTTAATTAAAAACTTACTTAAACTTGCCTTTTATAGCAAAACTTTTACAATTTTTAATTAATAAAAGTCTTAATCAACTTTAGGTGAGCTTAATCCAATTTGTCCAAATATGTATAATTAGGTGTGAGTAATCACCTTTGTCTACCACTTTGATTTAATCCAATTAAATCAAGATAAATTTAACTGATAGAATAGTTGATTGTCTACCACTTTGATTTAATCAAATTAAATCAAGCCAAATACACCTATTATTATATGTTGTAATTATCAAAATATCCTCCAATAATAAAGATATTTATGAAATTATATTAAAGCCCTTGTGTAACGACCAGAAATCCCGACTACTGTTACATCGTGGGATGAGTGTTACAAAATATAAATTATGTTTAAACACATAAACATTTATAGAATGACTTTCGGGACAATCGGTGAATCCCTCGAATTCGATACGAAAATGTATAATGTTCCACTCTAGATAGTTTATGGTATTTGGGCCGTAACGTTCTCATATGAACTCTGATTTTTATGAACTTTATATCGTCGGAAAGCTGAGATAGACACCTACAACTTTTGCGATGAATATTTTTCTAAATTCGAACTAGAAATAGATCAAAGACGTGGGAAAAAATCTGGATGAATAGTGCTCAGACCTATCTAGATAATTCTTCAAGTTTCTACATAATTCTTCGAAAGTAAAAAATTCAAATGGCCCCTAGTATATAAGGGGATACTATTCCTATATCCAAAAATGGGAATTTTGTAAAGAAGAAGAAGACGATATGATATGTGAATGCTAGAAGCACCTTATGGATTGTGTTTAGTGGCATAATAAACATAGAATTGATACTTGAAACCCTAAGTATTGAACGAGATTGACTATAAGATTAAAGGCTTAAGTTGGATTGAGGAGTGTTAGTTTAGCAAGAATTTACATTGAAATTTAAGGAATTGAAGAGTAGAAGTTGTAATATGGAAGTATGGAAATGTATTTGGGCATGTAGACATGAAGAAGTTGATATTAGGCTTAAATTTTGGCCTAGCGTCGTGACACTAAGCACCGCGCGTCGCGAAGCGTACTGGAGAATTTGTGCAGATTTACTTTTGGATTGCACGCATCGCGACGCGCAAGGACTTACATCGTGACACGCAATGGAAAATTTCAAGCAATCATTTCTAGAATTATTTGTTAGTGTCCTAGACATGCCCAAGGTCTCTAATACATGATTTAGTGTGTGAATGATCAAGAGAGTTGCGGAAAAAACTTACATTGATCGGATGTTGATTTCAAAAATTTTGTATGTTTGTTGGAAGCTCCAAGCCTTCTTTGAGTTAATCCAATCCAAGGGTGGGTTTCCCTATCACCTTGATTTACTCTTTAAGTGCTAGCTTTGGAAAAGTTTGCTACAAAATTTTCCCTTTGGAGAAGAAGAAGTCACGGCCAAGAGGGAAAGGGAGAGAGAGCTTTTTGTTTCCTTTTTGATATTTTGATTTCTAAAATCAATTACCAAAGTCAACTTCAAAAGTTGGTATATGCTTTACCAAAAGCAAAAACAAAAGTGTTGGATGGAAAAATGGCATTAAATGCCCTCAACCACTTCCATCACTCAAGTAGACACTTGATGTAAGTTGGTGGGCCGCACTTTAAATTCAAAATTCAAGTGGGCTTGATCAACACACTTCGGGCTTGGGTTCGTTTAATCCGATTAAACAAATTTTCCATCGTGACGTAATTAAATCCAATTTAATTAAATAATAATGCCTAGCAAAATTATTACGAAAGTCGCTCACGAATTAATTCTAAATTAATTCGTTCACCCGAATTAAAATCTAATTTTAATTCCGCTTTGAAATCTGATTTCAATTAATATATCTAATATATTATTTAATCGATTAATTCCAAATAATCGCGTTCTCTCTTCTATTTGAATTTTATCCAAGATAAATTCTTGCCGCAATTAATCCTAGATTAATTTTCTCTCTCATAATTAATCCCAGATTAATTTTGTTCGAGTCAAATGTCATCGGTGAATTTTGGGAAACGACCCAAGAGATCCCTGGATATGTTGGTTGTAAATCCGGTTGTCGGACTATCCGAACACTTGCGTACCCGGTACCACGTTCTTACCGATTTGCAGACATGGTTGGCTTCTAGCAAAGCACTATGCCTACCTAATTCTCCGGAAATATTCAACAAAGAATAAATAATCTATATCAGGCATAGTATACTACGTATTGCGTATTACGATCCAGTATCGGATGTCACATGCTACGCCTGGGGCTGGTGGAATTATGTCTGCTATATATCGGATCACTAGCAACTAGTCTATTTAATCGGATAATCATGACCTAGTCATATTATCTCGATAGCAACAACATATTAGAGTACTAGTTCTATATCCATGCGTGATCATCATCTCCATATGACTGAAGTGATACTTTCATCTTGACATCACACCCAATACACTACGATTCTCAGTAAACCTAGAAGAGGCGTACACAGAACCTGTTAAAGTCCCGGACGACCAAAACCAAAGCGTACTGATTGTCGCAAGTATTAGCGATGTAAGTCTCAAGTTAAGACCACATACACCTACCCTGATGCGGATTCCCATAGACACATAGTCATACTACCAATGTGATTCCGAGGGGTCTATCCAGAGCGAAGCTGTTCTCGGTCCAACGGCTAACAGAACCTCCTATCACATTTGCATAAGTATCATATACCTAAATATATGAGAACTATGCCGTTAAGCTTCCATAATGCGCACAAGTTAAATACTAGTCTATTCCGCATTATCGATGTCCAGCTCGATAATACTACGATTAGGGATATTTAATGATTAAACCGTTTGTGGATTAATATTGTCTCATATCTTATTAATCCGGAACTAATCATAAGGACTTTTATCATTTATATATCAAAATAATCTAATTACAAAATGATAAAATAGCAATTTCCTTTGTCACATAGTTAATTTGTACAAAAAACCACAATATATTTTACAGATAGTGATGTTATGGGTCATAATTGTCCAACAATATCCCACTTGACTCATAGCCAATCACTCAAGTATCTAACACCCGAACTATGTACGTGTCGCTCAAACTTCTGCTGAGAAATAGCTTTCGTCAGCTGATATGCAATCTTGTCATCTGAAGCGATCTTTTCAATCTTCACATCGCCACGATGTATAATCTCACGTATCAGATGGAAATATCGAAGTACATGCTTGGATCGTTGATGAGACCGCGGTTCCTTTGCCTGCACTATAGCCCTGTTATTGTCACAATACAAAGGAACATGTTCAGTTGCTAATGGAACTACTCCTAATCTAATTAGGAATTTACGGATCCAAACTGCTTCTTTTGCTGCCTCAGCTGCAGCGATATATTCCGCTTCTATTGTTGAATCAGCAACAGTCTCTTGCTTGGAATATTTCCAGCTCACTGCTCCGTTGTTCAAATAAAATATATTCCCAGATTGCGACTTAGAGTCGTCTTTATCGATTTAGAAACTTGTATCGGTGAACCCAGTCACCTCAAGTTCTCCATCTCCATATATTAAGAAAGCCTCATTAGTTAGTCTAAGATACTTAAGGATATTCTTAACAGTAATCCAGTGACCATCACCTGGATCGGCCTGATAGCGACTGCACATGCTCAAAGCATACGAGACATCATGTCGTATACATATCATGGCATACATGATCAATCCGACTACAGAAGCGAACGGGATCCGACTCATGTTATCTAGCTCATCTTCAGTTTTGGGACACATGTCCCTAGATAGGGAGACGCCATGTGACACTGGAAGCAGTCCCCTATTAGACTAATCCATGTTGAATCTCTTCAACTCTTTGTTAATGTATGAGCTCTGGGAGAGTCCAAGTAGCTTTCTAGATCTATCCCGGTAGATCCTTATTCCCAGAATAAAGGCTGCTTCTCCTAGATATTTCATGGAGAATTTTAATGAAAACCAAGCTTTCACCGATTGTAGCATGTGGATGTCATTGCCCATAAGCAACACATCATTAACGTAAAGGACAATGAATGTCAGTGCGATCCCACTAACCTTCTTATATACACAAGGATCATCTTCATTTTGAATGAAATCATATTCTTTTATGATCTTATCAAAACGTCGGTTCCAAGAATGCGATGCTTGCTTCAATCCATAAATGGATCGATTTAACTTGCATACCTTGTTCGCATATTTTGGTACGACAAAACCGTCAGACTGTTGCATATAAACATCCTCCAAAAGGTTTCCGTTAAGGAAAACGGTTTTGACGTACATCTGCCATATTTCATAATCGAAATATGCAGCAATAGCAAGCATTATCCGAATGGATTTAATCATGGCAACAGGTGAAAAAGTTTCATCGTAATCGACACCATGTTGTTGAAGATACCCTTTCGTTACAAGCCTAGCTTTGTACGTTTTTATGTTGCCATCCATGTCCGTCTTCTTCTTGAAGACCCATTTATAACCAATCAGCTTTACGCCTTTTGGTGCATCAACCAGTGCCCAGACTTGGTTGGTATACATGGAATCCATTTCGGACTTCATGGAATCTTGCCATAAACGGAGTTGATACCTTGTATCGCTTCCTCATACGTAGCCGTCTCATTATTCTCAATAAGATTAATATCTACATGAAATGAGATCTGAAACCCATACATCTCAGGTTGTTTTCTGACTCTCTCCGATCTACGCGGTTCTTGTGTATTAGAAGATTGTGGTACAGTCTCATCCCTGATGAACTGTTTGTGTTCCTTGAGGGAGTCTGTGCCAAGAACAGTATCACTATGATTTTCATCGAGTTCTACTTTCCTCCCACTTACCACTACATTTAGGAATTCTTTTTCGAGGAAAACCGCATGGAGAGCAACAAATACCTTGTTCTCTTGTGGGTTGTAGAAGTAATATCCTTTGGTTTCCCCATGATAACCTACAAATAGGCACTTATCCGATTTGGGTTCTAGTTTGGTACCATCCAAACGTTTAACGTATGCTAAGCATCCCCAAATCTTCAGGAATGAGAAACCCAATTTCTTTCCTATCCATATTTCATATGAAGTCTGTTCAACAGACTTTGACGGAACCTTATTCAAAATAAGTATTGCATTGTTCAATGTGTATCCCCATAAGGAAATTGGTAACTCAGTGCAACTCATCATAGACCTTACCATGTCCAAAAAGGTTCAGTTTCTCCATTCGGACACACCGTTTAATTGAGGTGTTCCGAGAGGAGTCCACTATGAAAGAATACCATACTCTTTCAAGTAATCGAGAAACACATTGCTCAAATATTCTCCACCATGGTCCGACCGTAATGTTTTAATACTTTTACCAGTCTGTTTTTCTACTTCGTGTCGAAACTCTTTGAATTTCTCAAAAGTTTTCGACTTGTGTCTCATAAGATACACATAACCGTAACACGATGCATAATCTTAAAGGTTACGAAGTATTCAAATCCACCTCTAGCCTTGCTAGACATGGGCCCACATAAGCCACTATGAACGAGGGCTAATAGTTCGGTGGCACAAACACCTTTACCGCTAAAAGGCGTTTTAGGCATTTTGCCTAATAAACAAGATTCGCAGACGTCATATGAATTAGGATCAAATCCGTCCAAGTATCCACTTTTCGAAAGTGTGGATATGCAAGTCTTGTAATGTGTCTCAGACGACAATGCCACATATAAGTTTCATCTGTTTTATTCATTTTGAGCCTTTTGTTTGTCATATTACATGTTTGAGATTCATTTATATTCAAAATATAAAGACCATTATTGGCATTAGCAGTACATATCTCAAAATCATCTTTATAAACAAAACACCCAGTGTTTCAGAATACAAGAGTGTACCCGCATTGGGTCAAACAAGATACAAAGATAATGTTTCTAGTCAAACTAGGTACATAATAAACGTCTGATAATGTAAGTACATGCCCCGAGGTGAGTTCCAAAAATATAAGTCCTTATAGTTAAAACAACAACTCTGGTCCCGTTTCCAACTCGTAGGTCAATCTCACCTGAGGACTTAATACCTTAGCTATCAATTTAAATAAGTCTCGGGTAACGACGTCAAAAACTTGATCGGTGAAATCACTCATGTAACGCAAGTGCACTTATCGCTCAAGTAATATAAAATGTATCGATCCCACGAGGACTTAATACATTAGCTATCAATTTATGACGCTAAATGTTTACGAGTATCTAATAGATTGGTTGTTTTTTGGATGATGATTTTTGTCTGAAAATAAGTAAATAAAAATAGTGCGAAAGTAAATTAAAGGAAATTCAATATCATAAAACTATCTAGGGTTGTGAGTCCTTTCAATATCTTTTAAGATGAAGTGATTATCTCATGTTGTGCAATATATCGGTTTATTAACTTGGAACTCGAAAATATGCAAAAGCCTCTTCCGATGGTCAGATGCAAACACCCAGTGTAACCCAATTAACTATATTCCTATGTTAACCAAGTTATCTGAATTCATTAAGATTAAGTTTCAATTATGGCTACCCCCGCCCGACATGTATATTCAGTTTTAGACAAAATTCCAGCCCGGAACAGTCCCCGAACAGCCAAACAAAAACTAGACTGTTTTGGATTCGATTCGCGCCCAATGCACTACAGAAACAGCCCCTGAAATGCATGGACAATGGCTGTGTTTCAGTTCTGATTTTTCACTTGAAAACAGCCCCAACACAGTCCCAAAACACCACAAAATTTCCCCCAAAAAATTGGATTAAAACGAAACCAAACCGAGTTCCGTTTCACCAAGTAAATGGGCGGTAGTGAGCAAAACAAAGCCTCACTGCCGAGTACAACAAGAATGAGATGAAGAAGATGATTTTTTCGACACCATAAAGTCTTCCGAACTATATCTCGTTACCAATGGAAACTTGTGTGGGCAAGCCTCACAAAATCAATCCCTAAACTATTTATAGATGAATGTCACACAACAACTTTTATTATTTTATTTTTGTTTATCTTTTGTTCTTATTTTGTTTTCTTAACAACTTGAGATGATTTGGAGAAGAAGAAGATGAAGGCTAGGGTTAGAATGAAAGGTTTTGGGAAAAAGAAAAAAATCTTCTTTTTATACCTAGGGTTATTTGTTTCCAAAACGAACAAAACCCTACATATTCCATCTTTGTGAAAATCGGCCAAGGGGGAATTTTTTATTTAATATTTTAATTTAATTTTGCAACACCTAAATCAATTTCCATAAAGGAAAATATGTTACAAAATTAAAGGTGTAATTACCTTTCAAAAAGTGTAACCACCAAAATTAAGTCAAGGGTTTCCAAAACCCAATAATAGGAAATTCCAACTTTAGCCTTATTAAATTTTATCAAATATAATATAATTTTATTCATTTAATAATTATCATATAATTATTAAAACTATATATTAACTTTTAATATATAGTTCCAAGTGTGACAAAATAATATTATTAATCATTTTAATAATATTTATACCTTTGTGAGTATATAATCAGACTATCCAATTATACTAAATCTGCTATAGTATATCGAGCTAGCACAAGGACCAAATGGACCTACGGTTCCGAGCTCCAATAATCTCGAAATATTAATTAAGCTCTTAATTAAATATTCTGAATTATTAACTCCGGGTTATTCCACTAAAAACCCGAAGTTGCACTCTCGTTGCCGCAGATTATATATTAAGCCGAACTAAGTCGGTGTCCATCGATATAGTCACTACAAACAAATTGAACCTTCATGAGTATCTCGTAATTAGAGTCAGGTCATAATGTCCGTTATACCCCTATAATTATTTATACCTTAAGTGTCATTGATTCTTTAATGAACGATTTATTCATAACCATTATGAATTTTAATCTTTCTATTCATAATAGAAAGATTTGAGCGCTCAAACTGTTCAAGTACCAAATCAACCATAAAGGAAGATACTCATCTACTTCTCGCAAGGAGTGAACTCCATATCTATGTAAAATGTTCCCAGCTACACAACAGACTATGCCCCCAAAGTACGTAGCTATTGGTCGGGACTGCTACACCAACCTCACCTTTGTAAATCAAAGGACATAACCTTCCATGCAGAAGTTCGTAGTACACTCATGATTAAGATCAATCCATATATGACCATCTAGTAGATCGAAATGATTTTCTTTGTTTAATGGATATTATAAGAAAGTCATTTCAATCTGGGTCCAGTCCTATATGATCACATAATACAAGGTGGCTCCAATCCTCTTGTGTATGACACTCCAACACTAAGTCTGAAGGAACATAAGTAATTTAGGGTAATCAAGATAATTTATAATATGCGAAAATTAAACAAACATTTTGATAAATGAATAATGTATTATTTTATTTCAAAACATATAAAGTCGTCTACATTACATGCAGCTGTAGGGCATACATCCCAACAATCTCCCACTTGCACTAGAGCAAATGTGATATGTCACGTAATCATATACCATCTAGGTGACCTTCAAACACTTTAGCCGACAAGGACTTTGTAAACGGATCAGCCAGGTTCTCTACGGATGTAATATTTATGACAGTAACATCTCATTTCTGTACTATCTCCCTGATGAGATGATATTTCCTCTCTATATGTTTTTCCCTCTTGTGGCTTCTTGGTTCTTTTGAATTTTCCACTGCACCACTATTATTGTAATAAAGTGTGAGTGGTCTATCCATATTTGGAACAACTTCCAAATCTCCCAAGAATTTAAGAGACAGACTGCTTCCTTAGCTGCTTCACAAGCTGCTACATATTCAGCCTCCATGGTGGAGTCGGTAATGCAAGATTACTTTATACTCCGTCATACTATAGCCCAACCACCTAGGGTAAACACTGATCTAGATGTTGATTTCCTAGAATCGACATCTATCTGAAAATCAGAGTCCGTATATCCTCTTATGATCATATCTTCACCGGAATATACAAGCATATAATCTCTTGTTCTCTTAAGATACTTGAGAATGTGTTTCACAGCCACCCATCGATCCAATCCTAGGTCGACTGAAACCTATTGACTACTCCCACCGCAAAACAAATGTCTGGTCTCATGCATAACATAACATACATGAGATTACCAACTGCTGAGGCATATGGGATATGTCTTATTTCCTCAACATCTTGAGGTGTCTTAGGAGACTGTTCCTTTGACAAATGAATTCCATGCCGATAAGGCAAATTTCATTTCTTGGAATTCTGCATCCTAAATCGCACAAGGATCTTGTCGATATAAGATGCCTGAGACATAGGTAACAGTCATTTATTACGATCCCGAAGTATCTGAATCCCAAGAATATAACTGGCCTCTCCCAAATATTTCATTTGGAATTGGTTAGCTAGCCATATTTTCACGTCCGATAATATCTTTACATCATTCCCAATGAGTAAAATATCATCGACGTATAAAACAAAAAATTCCCGTCAATGACACGCTTTTATACACAAGGCTCATCAATATTCTGCTTAAAATCATAAGACTTGATTGTGGTATCAAATCTTGTATTCCAAGATCGAGATGTCTGTTTAAGTCCATAAATGGACCTTTGCAGCTTGCAAACCTTTTGCTCTTGACCTTGGGCTGTGAACCTCTCTGGTTGTACCATATAGATACTCTTTTCAAGATTTCCATTCAAGAATGTAGTCTTGACGTCCATTTGTCAAATCTCAAAGTCATAATATGTGGTAATGGATAGAAGAGTGCAAATGGATTTGAGAATGGCTACTGGCGAGAAAGTTTCCTCATAGTTAACTCCCTCTTTCTGGGTATAACCCTTGGCCACTAGCCTAGCCTTCAAGGTCTGTACCTTCCCATCTGCTTCAAACTTCCACTTGTAGATCCACTTGTAACCTATGGGTTTCACTCCATAAGGCTGGTCTACAAGTTCCCAGACTGAGTTGGAGTACATAGACTCCATCTCTAGGTACATAGCTTTGAGCTATTCCTCTTTATTAGAATCATCCATTTCACTACGATAGGTCAATGAATCATCTATACCATCGCTGGATGCGAAAACTTGTGCCTCTCCAACTCTAAGATAGCGATCAGCTTGTCGTACAACCCTCCCACTACGTCTAGGTGGTAGATCATTCTGATGAACTTCCATCTGACGCTCAGATGTCGAAGGTGCTTTGTATTTGTCGATAAAAATGAAAATATGAAATAAATTTTTTTGATAAATGAATAATGCATTATTTTATTTCAAAACATATAAAGCCGTATACATTATATGCAGCTCCAAGGCATACATCCCAATAAGTTTAAAGAAGACAGACCCATGAGATTGGAGGTACTCTGGAGTTAACAAGATTACTAGCACGAACGAATAAGCATTAAATGGCATAGCCATAGCAGATAACAAGAGCAGAGAGCAAAGACCTAGAAAATAGCCTATAAGAATGAACCATCATCGGTCACAGTAGTACACCATAAAGCCAAGAGATAAGATAGGGAAATACAAAGCAGTAAGAAAGACCAATATCTATATTCGCAAAGATAACGTAATTTAAAGACAAAAATACAGATGGAAACCTCACCATAATTAAAGAAGATTGTGAAAACCTTAAGACTTATGGCCCAACGAGAAGATGAATAAGTAAAGAAGAGCATTGGAAAAGATAAACAGATCACGTGATAGCCAAACCCAGAAGCTCAACAGGACCTAGATAATAAACATAATAAAGGATAGTCTGAAGCGATGGTGAGCCGAGCCAAATATAGGAATCATCATTGTATTGGAATTCCTTAATGCAGTTAAGGTTCAAGAGCATAAGTGGACTAGGGAGAGCGATCCCCAGGATTATAGTAGATAACCCTTAAGAAATTTTATTGTACTAAGCCGGAAGAAATAGATGGAGAGCAGTACCTAGACCAAAAGTTAGTAGAAATGTCTCAAGCAAATGAAGTTGGTAGAGACTCCGAGAGAGTAAAGATGAGAAGAGTTCAAGGAATAAAGATAAGAAACAAATCTATGTAACATGGTAAGTTTCTTAAGAAGGAATAAAAAGAGGGAATATAATAGGTCTTTGAGAAAAAGTAACGACTTAAGGTAGTTAAGTAACAGAGACGACATGGTAGAGTATTTTAGAGACCATGACTCTAGAGAAGGTCCATAAGAAATAGTAGTATCACACATAGTCAGAATGAGGATCATGAGTGAAGTGAGGCAGAAAACTCGAGTAGTATTTAACAGAAGAATTTTAGTACGACAGTCCACCCAGATGGGTAAATATGGGAGTTCTAGGCTTATAGATAAGCAACAAGTACACCAACTGTATGGGTAGGTATTGAGACTGTCACCACCAGGAAGACATCAGGACCAATCCCAACCCTCCCAACCCCTCTACAGACAACAGCAGCAAAGATAGACGTCAGTAATTACCTTAAAACTATTCCTAGAAACAAATAGATACACAGTAAAAGTAGAACCGAAATATAAAAGTCTTCAGATTTAGTACAAGAACGTGGTAAAGAGAAAGAAATTGGGGTTAAGTAAAAGGTTTAGAATAAAGATAGTCTATAACAGATGATTAAGAAAGAAAACATTAGTCAAGCAATTTCGGAATGCAAAAGAAACAGTCATAGACATAACCAGAGAATTGTAGAAGTTGATACCCTTGCGAATAGAAAGACAGAAGCGTAGACCATAAAAGTTTTAGGCATAAAATGGAGCAGGATAAAAGATGAAAAGAAAACTAACCTTAAGATTTGAACGTAGAACTGTCGAGGTGAGACGACGATATAAGAAGAATGCTTAGTAAGAAAAAACATAAGTACATCACAACAAGATCTCTCAGTGTCAGATTAGAACCAAAGTTCTATTACGTTTTAACTCTGCTGATCTCTGATAAGTAACTAGCCATAGTTTAAGTTAACCAAACCACCACGTGTTTGGGATAGCTTTACCCCCAGTGAATAAATCATCAAGGTATAATATGCGTAAAAGGACCTAGGGTAAAGATAAGATTTACAAGTAATGCAACTAAGCATAAAGAACAAGTCGTGTGAAAGATAGTAACCGTATCATGCTAGTAAAGTAATCAAAGGTGTAGAAGAATAAACCAAAACAATATAACCAGTATTAACATAGTAATAAAGAACATAGCTTTAGCAAAAAAGTGTATATAATCAGGTTTAGTATAGATACCTTGCCCTATAATTCCTTAACCAATCAAGAAGAATCATTAGAGAGAGAACTACCCTGATATAACGTCTTAAATATGAGGAACATTAGTGGACAGTAAGAGGACTTGGAGAGGTTAATTATAAGTCATGAAGTCCTAAACCCAGAGATAATCATAAATGTGAGAACTCGAAAGAGGAAGTTTATAAGTAAAGAAGATTTAGTAAGGAGGAAAACTGAGAGGGTCAAATAGTTGGTTAAGATAAGATAATAAATGTTAAGATAAGGTATATCATGTAAAGTCATTTAAGTAGAATAATTGAAGAACTCGAAGTATACACAAGTCAAGGGAAAATGAAGGTTATTGGCTATAACATAAATTACTATGAGGTTACTTTAAACGTGAAGAGTAATGTAAGTTCCTAAGGATATTTAGAAGTTATTTTTGCCACGAAAATGAGGTATGGAGGTTCCAAATCAGAATGGAACTAAGATGAATAGGTGATAAGCTGGAAATATATCAATATTTACCTCCCATTTTACTTAATATTTTGTATAGTTTCTTGAGTTTTTGAATATTTTGATGTGTTTTGTGTATTTTGTAGATAAATAAGGTTTTAGGACTCACTGAAATCAAATCGGGGCCAAAACAGTGAAAAAACGGACAAAAGGGAAAAAATGTAATTTTCACGTCGCGACGCGCAACACTCTCGACGTCGCGATGCACAACGGTTACTATGCTACCGACACTCGTCATCGACACATCAGCGCGACATCAACACCTGTTTCATCATTACGTCATCAGGACGTCAGCATAATAATTCACTCTGCCAACACACGTTATTACTTACGTCAGCATGATGTCAGCATCGTGATGCATAAGCCTTCCCGCATCGCGACGCCGAGCCAATAATTTCTGCCCACAGCCACATGTCATCATCTCGTCAAACCGCGTACATGTGTCAAAGATCAACGGCGCATCGTGACGCGCAGAGCTTCACGCGTCGCGATGTCGATGACAAAATTTGCCTATAAATTACGGCCGAATTCATTTAAAGTTTTCATACCTTCTTCTGGGGATGTCCTTAAGAATACTAAGAAGATTGTATCTTATTTATTTATTTACAGCTTTCTTGTATTTAATTTTTATTCTAAGCAATAGATCTTTCTTTATTTTACTTTAAAGTAAGAGTAGGTAACTTCCTTCTGCTGGGGTGAAAGGTAAAGCTTTTATTATTATAATTTAGATTAATCTCCCTTAGTTATAATATATAAACTATCTTAAAACCTGACTTAATAGGATACCACCTTATGGTCGGTTGGATAATTAAATTAATTTTAACCTGACTTAATCGGATACCGCCTTTTATGGTCGGTTGGAATTAATCAAAAATCTGACTTAACATGATACCGCTTATATGGTCAGTTGGTAATGTCATGCAATTCATATATTATAATAAGGGAGATTTCTAAATTAAAAGTAATAAAAGTGGATCCTCTAACCCCATCATTTTATTTCATTGTTTATTTTACCTTTTATTATTCAAGTTTTACTTTATGTCATTTTATTTATTTAAGTTTTTTTTAATAGTCCTAGATATGAGTTGTAACTAAATACCGTATCTGGGGTTGTGATGAATTCCAATATCACTGTTTTATAATTTGGTTATCTTATGTTTTGGGTAGTATAAAAGTTTATTTATTGAGTTTTATTCTTAATGCTTATTGTTAACTGGCCATTAATAAGATTGATTTAGTAAACTTAAAATGAATTTGGAAAATGGATTTTAGGTTTAGCCTTAGACTCAATAGCTCACGATCTCACATTGGGGTAAATGTCTCTTAGGTAGATTTCCTTACAGGATAGGAATATACCTGTCGGGCGGGGGTAGCCATAATTGGAACTTAATCTTAATGAATTCAGGTAACTTGGTTAACATAGGAATATAGTTAATTTGGTTATTTTGCGTGTTTGAATCTGACCATCGGAAGAGACTTTTGCATATTTTCGTGTTCCAGGTTAATAAACCGATATATTGCACAAACATGAGATAATCACTTCATCTTTAAAAGATATTGGAAGGATTCACAACCCTAAATAGCTTCTTAATATTGAATTTTCCTTAAATTTACTTTCGCACTGTTTTATTGACTTGTTTTAGATAAAAATCACCATCCAATCAACAATCAATCTATTAGATACTTGTAAACATTTAGCTTCATAAATTGAAAGCCTACGTATTAAGTCCTCGTGGGATCGATACATTTTATACTACTTGAGCGATACGTGCATGTAATATCCCGGTCATCCGTAACATGCCCAGCATAGTAAATAATTGTGCGAAGCATGTTAATATTCATTTTAGGGTATGAAAATGATTTTCATGACTTAGAAATCCCGACCGGAGACTCGGGGATAAATTCTCAAGTTTTGACGCTTTTTCCGTTAATTTTCTGTTTTGAACAGCTGTTAGTAAAATAGCCATAACGTCTTTGTTTTAACTCCGATTTTGACGAGTAATATGTTGTTTCGAAGGGAATACATAGACGCACATCTTTCATGTTAAAAATTTTCCCAAAATCAGATCATAATTAGGTCAAATATATGTTCAAAGTGGCTATCACTGCACAAATCCGAGAACAAGTGAAATGGTGACACTTGGCACTACTAAAGCCACTCCTTATCAACCAAAAAAATCTTCAACATGTATAAATACCAGTACTATTCATTATTTCTCCCTCTTGAAGACAAAAAATTCGTAGCTTCTCCTTCTCCTCATGCCAATCCTTTTTTTTTTTTTTATCAATCTTAAGTTTTGTTTATGGAAAATACATGGGTTCAAGCATCAAATGAAGCATGCAAGTGTTTTACACCCTTTCCTTCTTGCAATTTTCAGTTTTGAACCCTTTCCTTCTTCCCCCCAAAATTCGAAATTTTGAACCCTAGAATTTGGGGGTTTTTGATTTTTAGATTTGATAGAAGTTATGGCATGATTAGGTTATTGTTTGGTGGAGGTATAGCATGGTTATAACTTTCATATTGATTAAATGTACATGATGAGCTTGGAGACGCTCTTGGCCGAAATTAGGAGGATGAAAGTGAGTGGTGATTTTGTTGATTTGTTGACTTGTTAATATTGAATGAGTGTTGTATGATGATATGAACACAAAATAATTTGTTTGGTTTGATTGGAATGGAAAATGCAAAAGTAGTAAATTGGTCAGTTTTTTTTTAAAACAGTAGGTCTGGTTTGTACTCTGATTTTCGTGGCCTTGGAAGAGGATTTAGCACAAGTGTAAAACATGAAACTTGTTGCTCTATGTCATATATATATGCCTGTAAAATGGTGTGTTGTGAAATATTGAGTATTGAAAAAGTTATAGCATGATGATTGGGGCTGGTTCTGTCAGATTTTCATGCAGGCAGCTAGCTGTAAATCAATTAATATGAGGACCTTAGGAGCTGAATTAGGCTAAGTGGTAAGTATGAGTTTTGTTCATTTAGATGTTAAATAAATGAATTTTAAGTGGTTTTTCAATTGGAATTAAATTGCTCCTGAAATGATGAAGAAACCGAAGTAGTAACACTGCTGGAAAACATGGCAAAAATTAGTAAGTTGTGTTTTATGGTTTGATCAAGTTTGATATATGTTTGTGGGGATGATTTGCATGATTTGATAATGGCTTGATGATGAATAATGCGTATGCGGATGAATGATCATGCATGATAATGAAAATGAATTGAAAAGTGATAAACTTGAAAATGTGTATATTGGCCGAATTGGGTAATAATGGAATGAGGTTTGTGTCTTTGTGAATTGGAATAACGATTGGTAGTAATAAAGGTCTATGGTAATGCATTGTTTGATGACTTGTGAAGTAGATGAAGAATGTGTGTTAATGATGAATGCATAGGGAAAATAAAGTGCATGATATGATAAATTGAATGAGTATTCTGACACCGATGAGTTTAATATACTTGTGAATTAAAGGAAGTGGAGTTGATGTGTACATGCTTTGGATACCTGATGGTGACAATAAAGGTATCAAACTCGGATAACATTGGAGTCCAGGTAAGTACACTATGTGATGATTTCCTTGGGTTGTTTGATATTGAAGGGTTAGAGTTAAGATAAGTTTGAAAAATCGGGATAAGAAATAAGAAATTGACAATGAACATGATAGGTCGTTATAGAGACTCCACATAGAAAGAATTTGGTTAAATTAAAGTAATATGCAAAATTTTGAGACTTGAGTAGTAAATCCTAGAATTTGAGATTTGGGAATTTATACCTAAGCATAATTATAGATATGTTTTATCGTGTTATAGAAATGATACTTGGTAATAGAAATGAAAATTGGGATTAGACAAAGATTTAGCAAATACGAGATAAGGAATGCATGTGAAATTGGACATTTAATTTAAACTCGGAAATTAAAAAAAAAATAGACTATGAAAGTAAAACTTGATTGGAGTTATGAATGCAAGAATATATAATGATGATTGGAGTTACGAATGCAAGAATATATAATGATGCCATTTTGTTGAGTGGGTTTGTGAATGTATTGGATAAAGCATGAATATGCATATTTTTATATGTTGTGAATATATGTACTTATGATGAGAATGTATTTCCTCGTAGTGTGAATTAACTTCAATATGAATGCACTGGTATGAGATATGATGTATGGTTAATTGTGGCAATGCTTAGAAACGTGAGGTAAATATGGAACACATGTACGTGCTATAAATGTATGTCCAAACTTAAATGCGAGCCATGGAATGTGATTGATATGTGGAAATGAGTGATGATGTGTGATTTGACCATGATCATCAGATCAAATAATAGTATGATGATATGTGCGTGAGAATGATAATAGACACATTTCGTAGTATATGGGTGTAAGCATAAACCTATACGAATGGAAGCAGGTAGTGTGAATTGGCACACTGTTGCATGTTATGGATTTATGTGTGTACATGATAGCATATATATAAGTATGTGTATGATATAAGAAAATATAAATTAACTTTACTCGAGTATATGTATAAGTATGAGTTATGAATATTTATGTACGCATGCATATATGTGCATATGTGATAGCAGTAGCATATAGAGTATAAGTAAGCATGAAAGCATGTGTTGAGTGAATGACAGCATAATGCATTGAACATGCATATTGGGTAATCTTTTCTGAATTGTAGTTGAAACTGATTTAACAGTTTTAAAAGTTTTCAAAACAAAAGTTTTAATGGATTTTATCGGGATCGGGGTATAAACCCATCCCAGTGAGATTTTATAAACAATTATGGAATTGAGGGATTTCATATGGATTCAGGATTTGGGATTTGACCCATCCCAGTTGTACACTAATTGGAATTGACGGATTTAGACACATGTGCACATGTGGAGGACTGGGGGGACGCCTCTAGATCCTCAACGCTCAGATGGTATATTCATGGGCGGAGATGCGCCTACGGGCGGAGATGCGCCTTCGGGCGGAGATGCGCCTACGGGCGGAGATGCGCCTTCAAGCGGAGATTCGGTTTTCAGAAAAAGGATTTCAGATTTCAGTTTTCAGAAAAGAGTTTCGGAAAAGAATTTAGAAAGACGGTTTTAGAGAGAAGTACAAGAAAGAGAGATTTTCAGAATTGAGTTTTCAGAAAGCAGATTTTTAGTAAAAGAGTTTTCTAGAACAGAAAAAAGAAGAGAGTTTCAAATATGAGTTTTCCGAAAAGGATTTTTTTTAAAAAGAATGTTTTCTAAATGGAATGTATTATAAAGAATTGTGAGTTTTCTAATAAGAAAGAAACTTTCCAAGTAAATTGAAGTTATGAGATGTCAATATGAATTAAAGCTTTTTAATGTTCGTGTGATTCATGCATATGATGTTTGAGCACGATGATATTGTTACTTATGTGTGTATATATGATTGACGATTGTATGTTGCATGGTAGAGGTGCTGGATAGGATCCGTTAGAATGGAATCCATTCCATACCTGTTCTAAAATAGGTAATGGGTTTTATACGAGCATTGCTTGCACGAGCCAGCACTAGTGCATACATATGATGATGAGATGCATATTTGCTGTATATATAAATAATATGGATTGTATATGATAAATCGATGATGTGTTAAATAGAATGGTAAGAAGATAACTTTGATAATTCACTTGAGCTTGAGGTAGCGAAGTAAAAGAAAGATGAGAAGATAAGAAGATGATATATATATATGTATGTGAACACTGCTATATGATATGCCATGAATGTACATATGTGACATCATGAATGTGTTAAGTATGCTAGATAAAGGTAAAAGTTATAAGTAAGGATAAATGTGGATGATAATTGGTTATTGAATTATTCAATTTAGAGAGGAACTACATGTTGTAGTTTATATGGTTAAAAACAAAGGAAATGGTTAAAAGAACAAAAGGAGTATGCTTGACGTGTGTTGTGAACTAAAATGATTTTGAATGCGAAGTGAAAGTTATATATATATATATATATATATATAAAAGTGACTTGTACATATGACTTCAAATCATTGATACATGATTAATGTAAAGACGATATGAGTTATATATGTGATAGAACGAAGGATACGATGATATGTTAAGATTGATATTTGTATGTATACAATGATTTCAAGCAAACAAGCTAGGCAGCATGACACAAGAACACTGAACGAGATGAGTGTGTGGATGTTCACATAAGAAGAATATAAGAAATGGAATGTTTATTTTGTTGAATGTGTGAATCACATAGAAATACCACAAATAATATGTAAATTGGAACTCAAATCTTGCTTATGTTTGATGCTCAAGGTAGGAGCATAGTTACTTACTGAGTCTTATAACTCACTATACTACAGTGTTTGAGTTTTGCAGGTTGGCGACCTGAACGGTCAGCTATGGATTTCAGAGTTGCAGAGCAGCCGGATAGCAGCGTTGCAGTCAACCAGTCACCAAGTCTTGGGGATAAGAGTCAAATTGTATAAGTCATAAATTGTATAGGTTGTAACATGCCGAACATTAGTTATCTAAAAGTTTTTTGTATATGCGTATTTTCGGGCATGAGCCCTGGTTTTATTGCATTATATACTAAATGGGCCCTTAGATTACATTGATGTTGAGATAACCGGCCTGAGGCCGAAATTTTATTTTCATGTTGTTTATTGATACTGGCTATAGGCAAGGTTGCATGATGTTACGATTATTTCATGTCGAAATTTTTCTAGAATCAGAGGCTTATGGAGATGGGTTTAGTCTGTCTCCTGGCAGTAACATTGACCGGTGTGTAATCACACACGTATACGCAAGCGCACATATCGTTTAAGTAGTATAAAAAGTATCGATCCCACGAGAACTTAATACCTAATCTATTAATTTTATGAGGTCAAATGATTACTAGTATCTAACAGATTGATTGATTGATTTGAAATTGTGATGATTTTGAATTTAAAAACAAGTAATTAAAATTGCACGAAAGTAGGTTTAAGAAAATTCAATATTAGGAAACTATCTAGGGTTGTGAATCTTTCTAATATCTTTTAAAAGATGAAGTGATTATTTCATGTTTGTGTAATAAATCGGTTTACTAACCTGGAACACGAAATTATGCGAAAGCCTCTGTCGATGGTCAGACGCAAACACCCAGTTTAACCCAATTGAACCATATTTCTATGTCAACCAAATTACCTGGATTCATTAAGTTTAAGTTCCAATTATGGCTACCCCCGCCCGACAGGTATATGTCTATCCTATAAGGAAATCTATTAAAGGGTTATCTATCCTCAAGGAAGATCGTGGACTATTAAATCTAAGGCTGAAACCTAAAATTCCTTTGTCAAATTTATTTTAGATTTACCAGATCAATCTTATTAGTGGCCAATTGACAAGATGCATTAAGCTTAAGACTTAATAAGTAAACCTTTAAATTACCCAAACTATAAAATAACCCCTTATAAACCGGTGATATTAGAATTCATCACAACCCCAGATAACTAACTTAGTTATGACACATAATTAGGACTAGTAAAATAAAAGACATAAAGTAAAAATGCTGAAAAGTAATTGCGGTAAAGTAAATGCTGAAAAGTAAATGTTGAAAAGTAAATGCTGAAAATAAATTGCTGAAAAGTAAATGCTGAAAGTAAATTGCTAAAAAGTAAATAAAGTAAAAGTACAATAAAAGAAAATGCTGAGGTAAAATGATCCAATTTTATTACTTTTATTTTAGATATCTCCCTTAATATAATATATTAACTTTGCATGATAATTACCAACCAGTTATATAGGCGATATCCAGATTAAGCCAAATTAATAATTAATTATCAACCGACCAATCAGGCAGTATCCAGTTTAGTCAGGTTAAAACCAATTTAAATAATTACCAACCGACCAATATGGCGGTATCCTCGTTAAGCCAGGTTTTAACTAGTTTATATATTATAATTAAGGGAGATTAATCTAAATATTAGTAATAAAAGTTTTACCTTTTACCCCAGCAAAGGGGAGTTACCTCCTCATTACTGAAAAGTAAAAACTGAAAAATTAAAGAAAGAAAAGTACTGTGCGTAAAAGTAAATTGCGGGAAGTAAAAACTGAAAAGTAAAGAAAAAAAAGTGCGAAAGCGTAAATTAATTATTCAAAGCTGTAAATAAACAAACAAGATACAATCTTCTTAGTATTCTAAAGGAATTCCTTAGAGAAAGTAGGAAAAACCCACCTTAAGGCCCCTGTACTCTCAATGTTTTTTACATTACACCCCTATACTAAATTTTCTACATATTGCACCCCTCTACTCTCAATGTTTTTTACATTGCACCCATGTACTAAATTTTCTACACATTGCACCCCTGCACTCTCAAAAAATTGACATTCCACCCTTATTTTAACGGTAAGTTAACAGAGTTGAGAAATATTCTGACATCACCCACCCTTATTTCAGATTGGACCGAGCAAATTTTTTTCCTTTGAAGTTATGCTAGGGCGCATAACTATATGTTAGGGCGCATAAATATTATGCTCCTTCTGATACATTCAAAAATCCAACTAATTTATTGAAAAAATTAGATCTAAACTACGATCTTGGAGTGTTATTAATGAACAACAAAAAACAAACAAAGATGCTTCACGGTTATCAGACATCATTCCTAAAGAACGACAATGAGTATTACTTGTCATGCGTGCACATTTATAGCAAACACCCATTTTTTTAGCTCTTCTCTTTTTAGCATAGGTGCTTCTTCCTAAACCAGGCAGATATGACACAAATAAGGGTGGGTGATGTCATAATATTTCTCAACTCTGTTAACTTGCCGTTAAAATAAGGGTGGAATGTCAAATTTTTGAGAGTGCAGGGGTGCAATGTGTAAAAATTTAGTACATGGGTGCAATGTAAAAAACATTGAGAGTACAGGGGTGCAATGTGTAGAAAATTTAGTACAGGGGTGCAATGTAAAAAACATTGAAAGTACAGGGGCCTCAATGTGGGTTTTTCCAAGAAAGTATAAATTTACAAATGAAATGGCTTGGTATTTATAGGCAAAATTTTACCTCCATCAAATCATCCACCAAATCCATTATTAATTGCTCCACCAAATCCATTATTAATTGCTCCACTAATTGCTTATCATGTTTGGTGGTGATTTGATAATTTTTATTATTTATTTATTTATTTATTTTTCTTTGAAAATGATTGAAAATGACTTTAATAATTACACACAACACACTTCTGGATGGTTTATCAAATTCGGGCATGAAATCTTCAGAATTCAAAATTATTTTGTCTTTTAAAGTTGTAGATCTGTGAGTCTTCTTTAATCTGGAACTTGAATCAGCTCAATCTAATATCGGAGTAAAAAGTTATGCCCAAAATACGACGGATGCGCAAAACTGGAATTTCCAAATCTGCACTTCGTTAAAACGCCATTTCAAGTTTCCAATCTCCAAAATTAATATGTCAAGTCTAATTTTTGCTCTTATTTGACCCACATTTTGTCCTAAATGATTTCATTGTGTCCCAATATTATTTTATCTGTAATATAAACTAAAACACATCAAAATATTCATCAAACCTGAGAAACTAAACAAAATATTAAGTAAAAAGGGCGGTAAATATTGATATATTTTCCGCTCATCACACCCCCAAACCTAACATTTTGCTAATCCTCGAGAAAAACAACCAAATAAAATATAAGAAACAATTAAAATTAAACTAAGCCACTTTTGTAGGGATCACGGTTGCATTTAGCATATGCAACAAGCCTTTAAACCCCTAGGTGTCCCTAGTGTACGAATTATAGTCTCGTGAGGGCTTACAGCAATGATACCCACTAACGTTTTACAAAAGTAAAAAGATAATAAAACCAATGCACATAAAAGCAAAAAGACAAGAGAAACGAGAATAAAGAAGTTAGTGACTAAACATATGAAACATCTAATCCAAGTCAATAGTTGTTTTGTTTCATTCTTGTTGGACAATTATGACCCATAGCGTCACTATTTGTACAAATCATGGTGTTGTTGTACAAATTAACTATGTGACAAATGAGATTGCTCTCTATCATTTGTGATTAGATCACCATGATGTATAAATGATAGGAGGTCCATGTGATTTGATTATGGATTGAGAAGATATGAGACAGTATCAATCCACGAAGGATAAATCATTAAATATCCCTAGTCAGAGTATTATCGAGATTGGACATCGATAATGCATAAAAGACTAGTATTACACTTATGCGCGTTGTGAGGGCACGACGTCATAGTTCTCATATATTTGGGTATAATATACTCATGCAAGTGTAATAGGAGGTTGTGTTTACCGATGGTACGGGAAACAGCTTCGCTCTGGATAGACCCCCTCGGAATTCCATTGGTAGTATGACTATGTGTCTATGGAAGTCCGAAATCAGGGTATGTGTATTTGGTCTTAACCTGAGACTTGCACCGCTAATACTTGCGACAATCAATATACTTTGGTTTTGGTCGTCCAGGGCTTTAACATGTTATGTGTACGCCTCTGCTGGGTATATTGAGAATGGTAGTGTGTTGGGTGTGATGTCAAGACGGAAGTATCACTCCAGTCATATGGAGATGATGATCGCGCAAGGATACAAAATTGGTTCTCTAAAGGGTTGCAACCATCGGGATAATATGACTTGGTCATGATTATCCGATAATAAAGAGACTAGTTGCTTGTGATCCGATATATGCTTCGTCCGGGGCAGACACTGTACCAGCCCCAGGCCTTGCATGTGATCATCCGATACTGGATCGACATACGCAATACTACGTATACTACGCCTGATATAGATCTCTTATTCCTGTAAGCATGTTTCTGGAGATTTGCGTAGGCATGGCGCTTTGCTAGAAGCCAACCTTGTCTTGTAAATCGGTATAAACGTAGTACTAGGTACTTACGTGTTCGGATAGTTCGACGACCGAATTTACTACCAACATATTCGGGGATCTCATGGGTCACTTCCCGAAGATTCACCGATGACGTATGACTCGCACTTTTTTAATAAGGGATTAATTAGATGAGAGAGAAAATTAATCTGGGATTAATTGCAGAGATATTTTTTCTGGGATAAAATATTATTAAGAGAGATAACAATTAATTTGGAATTAATCGATTAAATTAATATATTCGATATATTAAACAAAATTGGATTTCGAAGCGGAATTGAAATTAGATTTTATTTCGGGCGAACGAGTTAATTTAGAATTAATTCATTAGCGACGTGAATAGTGATTTCGCTAGGCATAATCATTTAATTACGTCGCAACGGAAAATTCGTTAATTTGAAATTAGCGAACTCGAGCCCGAGATTATTTACGAGCGCATTAGCATTTCAAATTCGAGTGTGGCACGTAAGTCAAATCAAGCGTCAAATCGCTAGTTATATCTAGCGTCACATCATCCGTCAATCAAGTGATAGATGTCTTTCACTTTGAGCGATTGACACCAGTCACTATTCATTGATTGATGGGAAATGATGGAAGTGGTTGGCATAAATCATTTGACTTTTTGAAAGCAAATAAAATGGTAAATTAATTTTGGAAATTAGATAAGTGTATTAGATACAGTTTTAAGCCTACAACCTAACACTTCTCTCTTTCAATTCTTCTTCTCTCTCACGCCCATTTGGGCATTTCTTCTTCTGTTTTTTCTGGGCAAAAACCGAGAATGAAGGGAAGCAAAGTGTGATGTTTTTGTGGCAAAAACATCAAGAGCTAGCACTCAAAGAGACATGCGAAGGTGATAGGGAAACCCACCCGTGTGCATGGAATCATTTCACCAAAGCTTGGAGCTTGGAGGAGGACCAAAAAGCCGAAAATGGAGGACATCTACACAGCTCACTGCCGAGCATGAAGGAAGGCATAAATTGATTTTTGTTGTCCACCGCATCTCTCAACCGATCGATGTGAGTATTTTGCAACTCCCTCGTTGTATTCGCACATGTGTTTTATGCTTTATATTCGATCCTCAGGACCGTAGAACTCCAACAATGGTATCAGAGCGGAGTAAAAGCATGAAATTTGATTTAGGGCTTAAAATTGGGTAAATTGTATTTGAGCATGATTTAATGAAATTAGATGATTTAGTATGCTTAAATGTTGTTGAATTGAAGATTGATTGGATCAATTTCAAGAAATTATGTTTGGAACATTTTTCCCCCCAATTTTTGGAGGCTTGGCCGAATTGAAGAATAGCCCTAATGTCTTGGTGATTTTTGATTTTAATCATTGGATGAGTTAGAATCATGTTGGGAATGTTGATTTAATGTTTAATTGGGTTCAATTGGATTGGATTTAAAATTTGACATAAAAATCCTCATATTGCCGAGACTAATGGAGCATGATTGGGTTTGATTTTTTGATCAAAATATGTTGGACACTAATTGATGTAATTGAGCATGATTAGTTATGTAAATTGATGATTTGGAAATATTGATTTATGTAATTAATTATGCTATACACTTTAGGTAATTAAATTGTGGAATTGGATTTTGTAATTTAATTGAATTGGGCTTAAATTGGATTTGGTCTTGTAATGTTGTAAATGGGCTTATTGGGCTTGGTTGTACCAATTTGGGTTTAGGCAAAATTGGTTGGATCCAATTGGGCCCAAAACCGCTTCCATAAAGCCCAAATGCGACTAATGGACCTTTAAAGTTTAATTGGGCCTAATAGGCCTAAATTGATTTCTAGGCTTATGGGGTTACTCCTTGATTGGGCTTTGGTTATTGGGTTTGACCCGAGTTGACCAAAAGTCCACGCCTTAAGAAATTAATTGAAAGCCCAATGGACTTTAATTAAATAAACGTTGGACGTTAATCGGGCTTTGAGACCCGTAACGATTAAATTTGGAATTTAAGTCGTAAAGATTTACTAATAAAGTGTAGTATTTAATTTGGAATTAAATAATGAATTAGTATTAAATACAAATTGAATTGGATTTAATTTTGTAGTTTAATTTAATTCAAGAATTCGTACTTTGAGTACTTATTCGCAAAACGAGTTTGACTCGCGCAAAATCAAATCGTTGTTTGAACATTGGATGGTAATTAATTATCAGATTAATTAATTTGATTAGATTGATTGATAACATGCTTATGTGAATACATGGTTGCGATGCATGAATAATGTATATCAGATGAATATTAGATGGGTGGGGCAATTTTAGAAATTGTTGTAATAAATTTGGAATTTATTAATTGGACCTGCGTGTCCAGCCTATTACCTCTTTACTCTTTGTATTCTCTTCTCACCTATTCCCCTCAATGTAAATGAGGTTTCTTTAGAAGTGTAGTGTAACGGGTAGAAGTAAATACTTGTGCAAGCGGGAGAGAGGAAAGTGAGAGATTTGATCTAGGATCAATGTGTTAAAGTATCCATCCGCATATCATTATTATTTATTATACACGCTTTATTATGTGTTTAGAATGCATGTTTAAGGGTGTATGATGATGAGACCTTAACAAAGATAATAAATTGGTTGTCAATTTGCACGCGAAAAAACTTCACAAAATATTAAGCGTTTTTCCTTCCATTGAGTGATTCTTACTCAAGATCCGAGACTGGCATTGGTTTGTTGACCAAAGTCAAGGCCTTTGTCCGTCAAAGATGTGTTTGAATCACGAAGGCTTTGTTCCATATTGGTGTCTTGTCCAAGTTTTGGTTTGTTGGCCAAAGTCAAGACCACTTCTTGTCCATCGACATTGATTACGAAGCTTTCCATGGTCAATGGGTCACGCTTAACTGGGATCACTAAGTTTGTTGTGCCAAAGCCAAGGCTTAGTTGATTCAGAGGAAAAAGGTTAGGTAATATATTAGATATATTGGCATATATAAGATATATGTTTCGGACTTGGATATCCCCCTACTGGATCTAGGAATTGGATGGGATCCAATTGATCTTAGAGATCTACCTAGTTAATTACCATACAATTTGTTGGCCAAAGTCAAGATTGTGTGACATTTAACGGGATCCTAGCCCACTAGGAAACACGGTTTCCCGAGTACTCAACAGAAGGTTAGAGGCTCGCCGAAAAATAGTGGGAGGCAAGAATTAAATTTACAATATTCGTTTAATTACTTGCCATACGCGCTCAATCAAATATCATTCGTCAAATAAATTAAATGTTAGTTGGACTAATATTTAAATCGTTGTTTTATAAAATAGTTGGACTGTATTCAAACAATTAATTATAGTTGATTAAATAATTAGACTATTAGAATCAAGATAAAATTGAAAGATTGACATTTAAAACATAATCCTAGGGAAAATGTATTTAAATGGTTTAATTTTTCAAATTGGAAAATAATAAGTTACTTTATTATAAAATAACATATTAGGCCTAAGCCCGAAGTTAAGCAAATAGTAGAGCATAATCTTTGGAAGATTCATGTGATGATAACTTTAGTGCTTAATCCATTAAGCTTGCCGATTAGACTCCTTAATTTCTTAATCAGAACTAAGGATTAGATCCTTAAAGTATGATAATGAAATTGAAAGATCTTCAAAGATCTATTCTTAGAATCTTAGAAGTACTATATTGCAATGGTAAACTCTTGGAGAGTTAATGGCTATTCTCAAGGAGATAAAGCCAAACTTTGCAACAAGGTAAGAAGCACAGGCGCACCTTACTTCGATATTCCAGAAGTCCAAGGCTTGGCCAAAGGCTTCTGGAGTGTTGAAAAGGGCAAAAGCAAAATCATTATAATCTTCTGGGAAGATAAAAGGATATTTCCTAAATATCTGCCTAAATAGTAGCAAACGGGATAACGGAAGCGTGACTGCCGTTTGTGTTGGATTCTCTAAGGTCCAAGGATCAATTATCAAGCAATGAAAACAAGTGAATTCACAAAGGAGAATGGCGGAATCATACTCACAATGAACGAATTGGATGCTACGAAGAACAAAACATTTTCTTCCCTCCTTTGGAAGTCACGGCAGTAAGCATTCGGCAGTGAGCAGTCCACTGTTTTTCTTCTCTCAAATCGGTCCAAGCTCCAAGCCTTATGGGTGGTGATTCCATGCTCACAAGTTGGTTTCCCTATCACCTTTGTATGTCCTCATTTGGTGTGCTAGCACTTGGTGATTTTTTGCCACAAAAACCACCATTTTCTCACTGCAATTTTCGGTAAACCAATAGGTTTTGGAGAAGAAAACTCAGCCCCTTGGGCGTGAGATGCAAGAGAAGAAAGAGAGAGAAAAAGTTGGTTTTTGGCTCCAAAAGAAAAAACGTGTACCATAGAGAGATAAAATGTGTATATTAGATAAATTGTTTTCCAAAAACAATTTTAACATATACCTAATACCACTTTCAAAAGTCAACAAAAATTTGGCTAAAAAATGGCATTAAATGCTATCCACCAACTCACATCAATCACAAGTGACAACTAGTCACATCACTCAAAGTGACATGTGATTTGACGCTTGATGCGACTAGCGATTTGACGCTTGATTTGACTTGCGTGCCGTACTCGAATTCGAAATGCGAATGCGCTCGCAAAAAATTCCGGGCTCGGGTTCGCTAATTCCAAATTAACGAATTTTCTGTTGCGACGCAATTAAATGATTATGCCTAGCGAAATCACTATTCACATCGCTAACGAATTAATTCGAAATTAACTCGTTCGCTCGAATTAAAATCCGGTTTTAATTCCGCTTCGAAATCCAATTTCTTTTAATATATCGAATATATTAATTAATCGATTAATTCTAAATTAATCGTTTTCTCTCTCTTAATTGATATTTTATCCCAGATAAAATATCTCCGCAATTAATCCCAGATTAATTTTCTCTCTCATGTAATTAATCCCAGATTAATTAAAGTGCGAGTCATACGTCATCGGTAAATCTTCGGGAAGCGACCCATGAGATCCCCGGATATATTGGCAGTAAATTCGGTCGTCGGACTATCCGAATACGTAAGTAACTCGTACTACGTTTGTACCCATTTACAAGACAAGGTTGGCTTCTAGCAAAGCGCCATGCCTACCCAATTCTCCAGAAACATGCTTACAGGAATAAGCGATCTATATCAGGCGTAGTATACGTAGTATTGTGTATGTCGATCCAGTATCGGATGATCACGTGCTAGGCCTGGGGCTGGAATTATGTCTACCCCGTACGAAGCACATCTCGGATGTCTGGTGACTAGTCTCTATAATCGGATATACATGACCTTGTCATAATATCCCGATAGCTGCAGCATTTAAGAGAACCAGTCTCGTATCCTACGTGACTATCATCTCCACTATGACTAGAGTGATACTTCCATCTTGACATCACACCCAACACACTACGATTCTCGATATACCCAGAAGAGGCGTACACAGAAACCGGTTAAAGCCCTGGACGATTGATTGTCGCAAGTATTAGCGGTGCAAGTCTCAGGTTAAGACCAAATACACCTACCCTGATTTCGGACTTCCATAGACACATAGTCATACTACCAATGGAATTCCGAGGGGGGTCTATCCAGAGCGAAGTTGTTTCCCGTACCATCGGTAAAACACAACCTCCTATTACACTTGCATGAGTATCCTATACCCAAATATATGAGAACTATGTCGTTGTGCCCTCACAACGCGCACACGTGTTATACTAGTCTTTTACATATTTATCGATGTCCAATCTCGATAATAATCTGACTAGGGATATTTAATGATTTATCCTTCGTGGACTGATACTGTCTCATATCATTCTCAATCCATGAACAAATCATATGGACCTCCTATCATTTATACATCTAGGTGATCTAATCACAAATGATAATAGAGCAATCTCTTTTGTTACATAGTTAATTTGTACAACAACACCATGATCTGTACAAATAGTGACGCTATGGGTCATAATTGTCCAACAATCTCCCACTTGGCCTATAGCCAATCACTCGAGTGTCTTACACCCGAACTATGTACGGTTAGCTCAAACTGCTGAGAAAAGGCTTTCGTTAGCGGATTTGTATGATTATCGTCTGATGCGATTTATACGATCATTACATCACCATGATGTATGATCCGAACGAATCAGATGAATATCGAAGTATGTTTTTGGATCATTGATAAGACCATTAATTCTTTAGCCTGTGCTGACGCCTAGCTCAGCTGCTAACAGAACTATATCTAATCTAATCAGATTTATTAACGACCCATAAGGCAACTATTGCTGCCTCAGCTGCAGTAATAACCCGCATTTGTTGTTTATGGTAACACTATCTTGCTTGGAAGATTTCCAGCTCACTGTTCCGTTATTCAAACTTTGTAGTACCGTTTGCGACTTATAGTCGTGTTATCGGTTTAGGAAACTTACAGTAGTGATCCCAGTCACTTCAAGTTCTCCTTCTCCACAGATTAAGACACTATCCTTAGATCTCTAAGATACTAACAGATGTTCTTAATATCAATCTAGTGACTATCACTCGGATTAGCCTGATTGGGAATCCATATGCTCAAAGCGTATGAGACACCATGTCACATATATTTTTCAATGTACGATTTCTCGGAGAGTTTTCTCGAAAGCCAAGCTTTCCCCGATTGTTGTATGGGAATATCATTTCCAAGAAATGACACATATTATCATTATTGTATGACATTATTGTCAGTGCGCTCCCACTAACCTTCTTATATACACAAGAATCATTTTCGTTTTTGAATTAAATCATAAACTATTATGATTACATCAAAACGATAATTCTAAGAACCTATATTTGCTTCAATCCAAACATGGATCGAATAACCCACAAACCTTGTTTGCTAGTTTTGGTACGACAAAACCGACAGGATGTTGTAAACATCCTCCAAATGGTTTCCTTTTCAGGAAAGCGATTTTGCCATTCAGCTGACATATTTCATAAATGAAACACGCAGCATCAGCAAGCATTATGCAAATGGATTTACCGTGGCAACAGGTAAAAGGTTGAATCGTAGTCAACACAATGTTGATAACGATACCTTTCCGCTAAAAGCCTAGCTTTGGTATGTTGCCATCCATGTATGTCTTCCTTGAAGACTAATAAGTACCAATAGGCACAATGCCTTGCGGTACATCAACTAGTATCCAAACTTGCTGATATATATGGATCCATTTCGGATTATATGGCACTTTGCCATAATAGGGAGTCGATACCTTGTATCACTTCCTCATACGTAGTTAGTTGGTATTCCTCAATAAGATTGACATCTTTATGAGGTGAGATCAGAAACCCATACCCCGGGTTGTTTTCTGATTCTCTCCGACTTACGTGGTTCTTGTGTATTCGAAGATTACTGGTATAGTTTCATCCTTGATGAACTATTTGTGTTCCATTAAGGAATGGGTGCCTTGAATAGTATCACTCTGATTTTCATCGAGTTTTACTATCCTCCCACTTACCACTGCATATTGGTATTCCTCTTAGGAAAACCGCATGGTGAGCAACAATCATATATTCTCTTGTGAGTTGTATAAGTAGTATACTTTGGTATCCCTAGGATAACCTACAATTGACACTTATCCAATTTGGGTTTTAGTTTGGTATCATCCAAACATATGCCTAGCATACCCAAATGTTCAGGAATGAGAAACCTGGTTTCTTTCCTGTTCATATCTATATATATCTGTCAAACAGATTTTTATGGAACCTTATTCAAAATAAGTTCTTGCACTGTTTTACGTATCCGTTGAAGGAAATGGTAGCTCAGAGCGACTCATGATTAACTTTATCTGTCCAACAAAATTCGGTTACTCTGTTCGGACACATCTCAAATTGACGTGTTCCAGGAGGAGTCCTCATTGAAAGAATACTATACTCTTTCAAGTATATTAGAAACTTGTTGCTTAAGTATTTTCTTTACGGTCTTACTATGACGGTTTAATACTTTAGCCGATCTGTTTGTCTATTTCGTGTCGAAACTCTAAAGTTTCCGATTTGTGTTTGAAAAGAAACACATAACCATAACGTGATGCCACATCCGTAAAGGTCAGGAAATATTCATATCCACATCTAGCCTAGCTAGATATGGGCCCACTTGCTTCACTATGAACTAGGGCTAACAGATCGTTGGCATTTGCACTTTTACCAAGTAAGGTGTTATAGGCACTTTGCCCAATAAACTAGATTCGTAGACTTTATTTGACTGGAATCAAATCAGTCCTAGTACCCACTCTTCGAAAGTGTGGATATACGAGTCTTGTTTAATTGTGTCCCAGACAACAATGCCACAATAAAGTTTCTTCTGATCAAATCAGTGGAGCTATTTGTTTGTCATATTATATATTTGAGATTTATTTATATTCAAAATATAAATGCTGTTATTCACATCTAATCGTTTATCTCAATATCATCTTTATATAATAAAACACTTTAGTGTTCTAGAATATAAAGGTCCATCCCAACGGATTGAACATTGATATAAAGATAATGTTTCTAGTCAAACTAGTTACATTATAACAATTTCCTAATTTAGGTACACACCCGAGGGTAGTTCCTTAAATTAGGTATCTACGGTTGAAACAGCGATTCCATCCCGTTTCCAATCCGCATATAAATCTCAATTGAGGTCAGTATCCTGCTCATAGTAGATTCTGAACATCAATACATATATTTATGTACCACACTAAGTATTTAAAATCTAATTTTAATACTAGTAGTGAACATAATGTTGACAAACATATTTGAAGTCAGAGCCTTGCTCGTCTTCAATTCCCTCATGTCTGCTTTGTCCAAACGGCAGTCACGCTTCCGCGATCCCGTTTGCCACAATATAAGCAGATATTTTGGGATATGTCCTTTATCTTCCTAGAAGATTATAATGATTTTGCCTTTGCCCTTTTCATATTCCAGAAGCCTTTGGCCAAGCCTTGGCCTTTTAGAATATCGAAATAAGGTGCGCCTTGCGCTACTTGCCTTATTGCAAAGTTTGACTTTATCTCCTTAAGAATAGTCCTTAACTCTCCAAGAGTTATTTATTGCAATTTAGTATTTCTAAGATCTAATTATAGATCTATGAAAATCCTTCAATTTCATTATCATACTTTAAGGATCTAATCCTTAGTTCTGATTCAGAAATTAATGATTCTACTGCAAGTTAATGGATTAAGCACTAAAGTTATCATTACATAATTTTCCAAAGATTATGCTCGACTGTTTGCTTAACTCCGGGCTTAGGCATAATTTGTTATTTTATCAAATAAAGTAACTAATTATTTTCCAGGACCATCCTGAAATTTTATTCCCAATTTGAAAATTAAACCATTTAAATACATTTTCCCTAGGATTATGTTTTAAATGTCAATCTTTCAATTTAATCTTGATTCTAATAGTCCAACTATTTAATCAACGACTTCGGTACTTTTTATTATAATGATTACAATAGTCCAACTATTTAATCAACTATAATTTAATTAAATCAAATACATATTACTATATCTAATTATATAATCAACTATAAATGAAATGTTTGAATATAGTCCAACTATTTATTTGAAACAACAATTTAAATATTAGTCCAACTAACATTTAATTTATTTGACGAATGATATTTGTTTGAGCGCGTATGGCAAGTAATTAAACGAATATTGCAAATTCAATTCTTACCTCCCACTATTTTTCGGCGAGCCTCTATCCCTCTGTCGAGTACTCGGGAAACCGTGTTTCCTAGCGGGCTAGGATCCCGTTAAATATCACACAATCTTGACTTTGGCCAACAAATTGTATGATAATTAACTAGGTAGATCTCTAAGATCAATTGGATCCAATCCAATTCCTAGATCCAGTAGGGGGACATCCAAGTCCGAAACATATATCTTATATATGCCAATACATCCAATGTATTACCTAACCTTTTTCCTCTGAATCAACTAAGCCTTGGCTTTGGCACAACAAACTTAGTGATCCCAGTTAAGCGTGACCCATGACAATGGAAGGCTTCGTAATCAATGTCGATGGACAAGAAGTGGTCTTGACTTTGGCCAAAAAACCACAACTTGGACAAGACACCAATATGGAAAAAAGCCTTCGTGTTCAAACACATCCTCGACGGACAAAGGCCTTGACTTTTGGCCAACAAGCCAATGCCAGTCTCGGATCTTGAGTGAGAATCACTCAATGGAAGGAAAAACGCTTAATATTGTTTGAGGGTTTTTCGAGTGCAAATTGGCAACCAATTTATTATCTTTGTTAAGGTCTCATCATCATACACCCTTAAACATGCATTCTAAATACATAATAAAGCGCGTATAATAAAATAATAATGATATGCATATGGATACTTTACACATTGATCCTAGATCCAATCTCTCCCTTTCTCTCTCCCGCTAGCACATGTATCACTTCTACCCGTTACACTACACTTCTAAAGAAACCTCATTTACATTGAGGGGAATAGGTGATAAGAGAATACAAAGAGTATGGAGGTGATAAGGCTGGACATGCAGGTCCAATTAATAAATTCCAAATTTATTACAACAATTTCTAAAATTGCCCCACCCAACTAATATCCATCTGATATACATTATTCATGCATCGCAATCATGTATTCACACAAGCATGTTATCAATCAATCTAATCCAATTAATTAATCTGATAATTAGTGACCATCCAATGTTCAAACAACGATTTGATTTTGCTCGAGTCAAACTCGTTTTGCGAATAAGTACTCAAAGTACGAATTCTCGAATTAAATTAAACTACATAATTAAATCCAATTCAATTTGTATTTAATACTAATTCGCTATTTAATTCCAAATTAAATACAACACTTTATTTAATAAACCTTTTTACGACTTAAATTCCAAATTTAATCGTTACGGGTCTCAAAACCCGATTAACGTCCAACGTCAATTTAATTAAAGTCCAATGGGCTTTTAATTAATTTATTGAGGCGTGGACTTTTGGTCAACTCTGGTCAAGCCGAATAACCAAAATCCAATCCGGGAGTTACACCATAAGCCCATAAATCAATTTAGGCCCATTAGACCCAATTAAAATTTAAAGGTCCATTAGTCGCATTTGGGCTTTATGGAAGCGGTTTTAGGCCAAATTTTATCCAATCCATTTGGCCTAAACCTAACTTGGTACAACCAAGCCCAATAAACCCAATAACAACTTTAAAAGCCCAAATCCAATTTTAAGCCCAATATAATTAAATTACAAATCCAATTTTCATATTTAATTAACCAAGTGTATTACACAATTAATTATCAATTTAAAATTTCCAAAACACCAATTAGCCTAATTAATCATGCTCTTCATCATTAAATCATGTCCAACACAATTTAACAAAAAATCAAACCCAATACATGCTTCCAAAGTCTCGGCCAAGGGGAAATTTCATGCCCAAATCAAATTCAATCCAATTAAATTCAATTCAACAATGAATCAACATCATCAACATGATTCTAACTCATCCAATGAATCAAAAAATCAAAATCCAAGACTATTTAGGGCATCCAAATTTTCGGCCAAGCCTCCAAAATTGGGGAAATTTGATCCATACACAATTTCTTCAAATTGATCTAATAAATCCTCAATTAAACATCAATTAAGCATATTAAATCATCCAATTTCATTATTCATGCTCAAAATCATTTTTACCCAATTTTAACCCTAAATCAATTTCATGCTCAATATTGGCTCTGATACCATTGTTGGATTCTCTAAGGTCCAAGGATCAATTATCAAGCAATGAAAACAAGTGAATACACAAAAGGAGAATGGCAGAATCATACTCACAATGAACAGATTGGATGCTACGAAGAACAAAACATTTTCTTCCCTCCTCTGGAAGTCACGACAGTGAGCATTCGGCAGTGAGCAGTCCACTATTTTTCTTCCTCAAAATCGGTCCAAGCTCCAAGCCTTATGGGTGGTGATTCCATGCTCACAAGTTGGTTTCCCTATCACCTTTGTATGTCCTCATTTGGTGTGCTAGCTGTAGACAACAGAACCTGGGCGACGCTTTTCTAGGCTCGCGGCCTAGTTGGGAAGTACGAAATAACATGGAGTCGCCACCCGGTGTGAACCGGGACAAAGATTTAAGGCCGCACTCACCCCTCGCAAAGGAAGACCTCAAACCGTTGGGTTCGGAATGGTCCCTTACTTATGTCACTTGTGATGATATGATTTGTGCAATAAATTAACCGAATCTATTCAACATTCATGCTCAAGGGGTATTTAGATCTAACATGCTTTCATCCAAATAATTCCACGTAATGTAACACAACGAGCATATTGAATCATTAAAGCAACATGTATAAATCATATCCTAACACATCATAAACTAATAACATGCATAAGGAACAACCTAAATATGCTTTAACAATAAATAACGACTAAATTATACCATGCTTTAAATAATAAACGAATAACCTAAAAACTATAACATGCTCAAATACAAATTTGGATGAGACGAGATATGTGTATCTTAAGTGGTACGTGGCATTGTATCCCGAGTGCAGACCATACTACCGTCCATTCGGAATCGGCTATGGAATTTATGTCCGGGTTTCCATCTGATATACCACAAAAGGGAACACATATCCCGCTCATCCAACATCACATCATGCCTCAAACGACTCTCATGCAATTATATATCAAGATAAATAAACAAAAATAAAGAAGATAAGTAAAAAGAGGGCCCTCAGGTCTAACCTCTTTTGTTGTTCCTCGAAAGCGCGTTACACGGCCGTCGGAAGGATTGATACTCCGCAACTTTTCTGGTTCACTAATCCAACGATTTTCCTCGCGGTTTCACTGCTCGGGTTGTTGTTTTCACTCCGTTTCTCTACTGTTTTAAGGGTATTTTCTGGTCGCTATTTTGGGGTAATTAAGGGACTGGTTTGTGCAGTTTTTTAGTGTAGTTTTAGGGTGGTTTTAGGGCAGTTTCTGGGCACTTTAGTGTTGATTTATTGCGTGAATGGACTTTGTGTTGATGCGTTGAGGTTGTCTGGTTAAAGAGGGTTTATGGCGTTAAGGTTGGATGATTAAAGGGCTTACATTGGTGTGGTGCAGTGTGTGTTGTTGACGATTGACGTGTGAAGGGCTATGGGTAGGGCAGTTGGCGTTTGTTTAGTTGATGCGTGAATGAGGCAATGTGGCGTGAAGGCGTGAATTCATGAAGGGCAGTTGGCGTTTGTTGAAGCGGCAACATGAGGTTGAGGTTGAGGTTGAGTAGTGGGGACGTGAACGTGGGGCAGATGCGTGGCTTGTGGTTGAAGCGGCAAGGTGTGTTAGTGGGGACGTGAACGTGCTGAATGAACTGGTGAGTGGGCGATGGTGCGCTGGTGGTCTGTTCGTGGCTGAGGGTGCGCTTATGGGCTGGTGGAGGCTGGGCAAAAGGAGCAAGGGCGTGGGCAATGTGGCTTCTTGCGTGAGGTGTAGCTCGTTAGTTTGTGTTGATCAATTGAGGGGCTGTGAGGCTGTGGAAGGTGTAGCCAGATTAGGGTTTTTTTTGGTGGCTGCCGATTTTGTGTGTGAAAGAAGAAAGGGCTGGTTATTTTCTTTTGTATTTTTGTGAGGATTAGCCAGCCAGCCAGGGTTTGGTAAGGGGTGAATGGTTCTATTATAGGCCAAGGGAGGGGATTTACCTTGTGGGGGAAGGAATATGATTTGTGTATTAATTGAGGATATCTTTTAATTTAGTATGTGATAGGGAAAATCTTTTAATTTAGGGAAGTGATTTGATTTATTATTTTTAGTTAAGGATATGATTTATTTAAATTGGTAGATGATTTAATTAAATTAGGAATGTGATTTATGTATTTTAGGAAAGAGATTTAATTTAATTTAGGAAGGTGATTTAATTTGTGAAAGGTGTTTTAATTTAATTTAATTTGTTTTAATTATTTAATTTGTGAGATGTGTTTTAAATGTTTTTTAATTATTAATTTGTGAGATGTGATTTAATGGGTTTGGTGTGTTTTAAAAACAGAGGTCCAACAAGCAACCCGAAGCCAAACAACGAGGTTAAATCCAACAAAAATTCCATTTTCCAACTTTACCCTTCCAACGTCCGTTTCCCGCGGCTTTCACAACTAAAGAGGTAGTGTCTCCATACGAGACTCATCATCGGGCTGATATGCAAAAATGCAGTGCCTACACTAGCACTTTGTGATTTTTTGCCACAAAAACCACCATTTTCTCACTGCAATTTTCGGTAAAACCACTAGGTTTTGGAGAAGAAAACTCAGCCCCTTGGCATGAGATGCAAGAGAGAGAGAGAGAAAAAAAGTTGGTTTTTGGCTCAAAAAGAAAAAACGTGTACCATAGAGAGATAAAATGTGTATATTAGATAAATTGTTTTCCAAAAACAATTTAAACATATACCTAATACCACTTTCAAAAGTCAACAAAAATTTGGCTCCAAAAATGGCATTAAATGCTATCCACCAACTCACATCAATCACAAGTGACAACTAGTCACATCACTCAAAGTGACATGTGATTTGACGCTTGATGCGACTAATGATTTGACGCTTGATTTGACTTGCGTGCCGTACTCGAATTCAAAATGCGAATGCTCTCACAAACAATACCGGGCTCGGGTTCGCTAATTCCAAATTAACGAATTTTCCGTTGCGACACGATTAAATGATTATGCCTAGCGAAATCACTATTCACATCGCTAACGAATTAATTCTAAATTAACTCGTTCGCCTGAATTAAAATCCGATTTAAATTCCGCGTCGAAATCCAATTTCTTTTAATATATCGAATATATTAATTAATCGATTAATTCTAAATTAATCATTTTCTCTCTCTTAATTGATATTTTATCCTAGATAAAATATCTCCGCAATTAATCCCAGATTAATTTTCTCTCTCATGTAATTAATCCCAGATTAATTTTCTCTCTCATGTAATTAATCCCAGATTAATTAAACTGCGAGTCATACGTCATCGGTGAATCTTCGGGAAGCGACCCATGAGATCCCCGGATATGTTGGCAGTAAATTCGGTCGTCGGACTATCCAAACACGTAAGTACCTCGTACTACGTTTGTACCGATTTACAAGACAAGGTTGGCTTCTAACAAAGCCCCATGCCTACCCAATTCTCCAGAAACATGCTTACATGAATAAATGATCTATATCAGGCGTAGTATACGTAATATTGTGTTTGTCGATCCAGTATCGGATGATCACATGCTAGACCTGGGGCTGGAATTGTTTCTTCCCGTACGAATCACATGTCGGATGTCTGGTGACTAGTCTCTATAATTGGATATACATGACCTTGTCATAATATCCCGATAGCTGCAGCATTTAAGAGACCAGTCACGTATCCTACGTGACCATCATCTCCACTATGACTGGATGATACTTCCGTCTTGACATCACACCCAACACACTATGATTCTCGATATACCTAGAAGAGGCGTACACAGAAACCGGTTAAAGCCCTGGACGACCAAAACCAAAGTATATTGATTGTCGCAAGTATTAGCGGTGCAAGTCTCAGGTTAAGACCAAATACACCTACCCTGATTTTAGACTTCCATATACACATAGTCATACTACCAATGGAATTCCGAGGGGGTCTATCCAGAGCGAAGCTGTTTCCCAACCTCCTATTACACTTGCATGAGTATCCTATACCCAAATATATGAGAACTATGTCGTTGTGCCCTCACAACGTCCACAAGTGTAATACTAGTCTTTTACGTATTTATCGATGTCCAATCTCGATAATAATCTGACTAGGGATATTTAATGATTTATCCTTCGTGGACTGATACTGTCTCATATCATTCTCAATTCAGGAACAAATCATATGGAACTCCTATCATTTATACATCTAGGTGATCTAATCACAAATGATAAGAGAACAATCTCCTTTGTCTTATAGTTAATTTGTACAACACACCATGATCTGTACAAATAGTGACGCTATGGGTCATAATTGTCCAACAGTTTGGACAAAGCAGACATGAAGGAATTGAAGAACGAGCAAGGCTCTGACTTCAAATATGTTTGTCATAAATATGTTCACTACTAGTATTAAAATTGGATTTTAGATACTAAGTGTGGTACATAAATATGTATTGATGTGCAGAATCTGCTATGAGCAGGATACTGACTTCAGATTGAGATTAATCTGCGAATTGAAAACGGGACGAAAGTCGCTGTTTTAACCGTAAATACCTAAGTTTAGGAACTACTTTTTGGGTGTGTACCTAAATTAGGAAACTGTTAAAATGTAAGTAGTTTGACTAGATACATTATCTCTATATCAGGGTTTAACCCGCTGCGGGTGAACCTTATATTCTAGAACACTAAAGTGTTTTATTTTATAAATATGATATCGAGATAAACACATTAGATGTGAATAACAGTATTTATATTTTGAATATAAATAAATCTCAAACATATAACATGACAAACAAATAGCTCGAACTGATTTGATCAGAAGAAACTAATTTGTGGCATTGTTGTCTGGGACACAATTAAACAAGACTCGTATATCCACACTTTCGAAGAGTGGGTACTAGGACAAATTTGATTCAATTCAAATAAAGTCTACGAATCTAGTTTATTGGGCAAAGTGCCTATAACACCTTTACTTGGTAAAATTGTAAATGCCACCGATCTGTTAGCCCTAGTTCATAGTGAAGCAAGTGGGCCCATGTATAGCTAGGCTAGAGGGATATGAATATTTTGTGACCTTTACGGATGTGGCATCGCATTATGGTTATGTCTCTTTTGAAACACAAATCGGAAACTTTTATTGTTTCGACACGAAATAGACAAAGAGATCGGCTAAAGTATTAAACAGTCACGGTAAGACCGTAATGGCAAATACTTAAGCAATAAGTTTCTAATATACTTGAAAGAGTATAGTATTCTTTCAAGAGGACTCCTCCCAGAACACGTCATTTTGACGGTGTGTCCGAACCGAGTAACCGAATTTTGTTAGACATGATAATGTTAATAATGAGTCGCTCTGAGCTACCATTTCCTTCAACGGATACGCATAACAATGCAGAACTTATTTAGAATAAGGTTCCATAAAAATCTGTTAGACTGATTTCATATTAGATATGAACATGATAGAAACCGGGTTTCTCATTCCTGATTATTTGGGTATGCTAGGCATATGGTTGGATGATACCAAACTAAAACCCAAATTGGATAAGTGTATAATTGTAGGTTATCCTAGGGATACCAAAGTATAGTACTTATACAACTCACAAGAGAACAATGTAATTGTTGCTCACCATGCGGTTTTCCTAAGAGGAATACATATATGCAGGTGGTAAGTGGGAGGATAGTAAAACTCGATGAAATCGGAGTGATACTATTCCAGGCACCGAATCTTAATGGAACACAAATAGTTCATCAAAGATGAAACTATACCAGTAATCTTCGAATACACAAGAACCGCGTATGTCGGAGAGAGTCAGAAAACAACCTAGGGTATGGGTTTCTGATCTCTCCTTATAAAGATGTCAATTTTATTGAGGTATACCAACTGAATACGTATGAGGAAGTGATACAAATTATCGACTCCCTATTATGGCAAAGTGCCATGAATCCGAAATGGATTCCATGTATATCAACTATGTTTGGATACTAGTTGATGTACCGCAAGGGATTGTGCCTATTGGTACTTTATAAGTCTTCAAGGAAGACATACATGGATGGCAACATACCAACGTATAAAGCTAGGTTTTTAGCGAAAAGGTATCGTTATCAACATTGTGTTGATTTTGATTCAACCTTTTACCTGTTGCCACGGTAAATCCATTTGGATAATGCTTGCTAATGCTGCATGTTTCATTTGTGAAATATGACAGCTGAACAGGAAAATCGCTTTCCTTAAATGGAAACCTTTAGGAGGATGTTTATAACATCCTGTCGGTTTTGTCGTACTAAAACTAGCAAACAAGGTTTGCAGGTTATCCAATCCATGTTTGGATGGAAGCAAGCATTGGTTCTTGGAATCATCGTTTTGATGTAATCATAATAGTTTATGATTTAATTCAAAACGAAAAATGATTCTTGTGTATATAAGGAGGTTAGTGGGAGCGCACTGACAATAGATGTCCAAATAAATAATGATAATATGTCATTTCTTGGAAATGATATTCCCAAAATACAATCGGTGAAAGCTTGGCTTTCATGAAAATTCTCCGTAGAATTCTTGGGAGAAACAAACTTTATTCTAGGAATAAAGATCTATTGGGATAGATTTAAAGTTTTTAATAGTCTCCGAGAACTCGTACATTGAAATAAATGTACGTGACCTGATGACTCACACGCTTTGAGCATATGGATTCACATCAGGCCAATCCAAGTGATAGTTATTGGATTGATGTTAAGAACATCCTTAGTATCTTGGAGAACTAAGATGCTGTCTTAAACTATGGAGAAGGAGAACTTGAAGTGACAGAGATCACTGCTGCAAGTTTCCTAAACCGATAAAACGACTATAAGTCGAACAAACGATACTATACAGTTTGAATAACGGAACAGTGAGCTGGAAATCTTCCAAGTAAGATACTGTTACCGAATAAACAACAAATGTGGGTTATTGCTGCAGCGAAGGCAGCAATAGAAGCCATTTGGGTCGATAATAAATCTAATTAGATTAGATATAATTCTGTTAGCAGCTGAGCTAGGCTACAGCGCAGGCTAAAGAATTAATGGTCTCATCAACGATACAGATAAATACTTCGATATTCATCTGATACGTTCGAATCATACATCATGGCGATGTGATGATCGTATAAATCGCATCAGATGATAATCATGCAAATCCGCTGACGAAAGCCTTTTCTCAGCAGTTTGAGCCAACCGTACGTAGTTCGGGTGTCAGACACTCGAGTGACTGGCTATAGCCCAAGTGGGAGATTGTTCGACAATTATGACCCATAGCGTCACTATTTGTACAGATCATGGTGTTGTTGTACAAATTAACTATGTGACAAAGGAGATTGATCTCTTATCATTTGTGATTAGATCACCATGATATATAAATGATAGGAGGTCCCTGTGATTTGTTCATGGATTGAGAAGATATGAGACAGTATCAATCCACGAAGGATAAATCATTAAATATCCATAGTCAGAGTATTATCGAGATTGGACATCGATAATGCGTAAAAGACTAATAATACACTTGTGCGTGTTGTGAGGGCACGACGGCATAGTTCTCATATATTTGGGTATAGGATACTCATGCAAGTGTAAAAGGAGGTTTGTGTTTACCGATGGTACGGAAACAGCTTCGCTCTGGATAGACCCAGTCAGAATTCCATTGGTAGTATGACTATGTGTCTATGGAAGTCCGAAATAAGGGTAGGTGTATTTGGTCTTAACCTGAGACTTGCACCCCTAATACTTGCGACAATCAATATACTTTGGTTTTGGTCGTCCAGGGCTTTAATAGGTTCTGTGTACGCCTCTGCTGGGTATATTGAGAATCGTATTGTGTTGGGTGTGATGTCAAGAAGAAAGTATCACTCCAGTCATATGGAGATGATGATCGCGTAGGGATACAGAACTGGTTCTCTAAAGGGTTGCAACCATCGGGATAATATGACTTGGTCATGATTATCCGATAATAAAGAGACTAGTTCCTTGTGATCCGATATATGCTTCGTACGGGGCAGACATTGTACCAGCCCCAGGCCTTGCATGTGATCATCCGATACTGGATCGACATACGCAATAGTACGTATACTACACCTGATATAGATCGCTTATTCTTGTAAGCATGTTTTTGAAGAATTGGGTAGGCATGGCGCTTTGCTAGAAGCCAACCTTGTCTTGTAAATCGGTATAAATGTAGTACTAGGTACTTACGTGTTCGGATAGTCCGACGACCGAATTTACTGCCAACATATCCGGGGATCTCATGGGTCGTTTCCCGAGATTCACAGATGACGTATGACTCGCACTTTATTAATCTGAGATTAATTAGATGAGAGAGAAAATAATCTGGGATTAATTGCAGAGATATTTTATCTGGGATAAAATATTAAAGAGAGATAACGATTAATTTGGAATTAATCGATTAAATTAATATATTCGATATATTAAACGAAATTGGATTTCAACGCGGAATTGAAATTAGATTTTAATTCGGGCGAACGAGTTAATTTAGAATTAATTCGTTAGTGACGTGAATAGTGATTTCACTAGGCATAATCATTTAATTACGTCGCAACGGAAAATCGTTAATTTGGAATTAGCGAACCCGAGCCCGAGATTGTTTGCGAGCGCATTCGCATTTCGAATTCGAGTGCGGTACACAAGTCAATCAGCGTCAAATCGCTAGTTGCATCTAGCATCACATCATCCTTCAATCAAGTGATAGATGTCTTTCACTTTGAGTGATTGACACCAGTCACTATTTATTGATTGATGGGAAATGATGGAAGTGGTTGGCATAAATCATTTGACTTTTTGAAAGCAAATAAAATGGTAAATTAATTTTGGAAATTAGATAAGTGTATTAGATACTCTTTTAAGCCTACAACCTAACACTTCTCTCTTTCAATTTTCTTCTCTCTCACGCCCATTTGGGCATTTCTTCTTCTGTTTTTTCTGGGCAAAAAACGAGAATGAAGGGAAGCAAAGTGTACTGTTTTTGTGGCAAAAACATCAAAAGCTAGCACTCAAAGAGACATGCGAAGGTGATAGGGAAACCCACCCGTGTGCATGGAATCATTTCACCAAAGCTTGGAGCTTGGAGGAGGACCAAAAAGCCGAAAATGGAGGACATCCACACAGCTCACTGCCAAGCATGAAGGAAGGCATAAATTGATTTTTGTTGTCCACCGCATCTCTCAACCGATCGATGTGAGTATTCTACAACTCCCTCGTTATATTCGCACATGTGTTTTATGCTTTATATTCGATCCTCGGGACCGTAGAACTCCAACAATTATAAATTACCGAATAAGTAAATTCTCCAATTATTTTTACCATTCTCCATATACACAGTCGACAAAATATTAATCAACTCATTTTTGCCCATAACAGTTACAAGTGCAGTTGATAAGAGAGTAATATTTTTTTCCTAAAGTTTTATCAGAATTCACATCTTTTTACAGCAATGGAATAATTTTTCTGATTTTTCTGATTTTTTTCTTTGATTTTTGATTTTTGATTTATTTATATACAATATCTTCCATCTATGTAGCGAGTGTTGGGTCGGTGGCTCCCAAACCAGTTGGCTTTAGGGCACCAGGTGTTAAGACACCCCTACGGACTTAATTACTCAGACTTCAGATATATATACTTTTGCAACATCTTTGATCATTGTAGCGAGCGTTGGGTCAGTGACTCCCAAACCAGTTGGCTTTAGGGCACTAGGTATTAAAACACCCTTACAGACTTAATAACTCGGATCTCAGACGTTTTTTTTTACTCCATCACTTTTTGAGATGCTTCCTCAAATTAAACTAGAGCACTGAATATTACAAACTTTTCAATTATAGCTCATGTCCGTATGTTACTATGCATGTTGATAATACTTGCTAACTGAGCATATGAAGATCCATTTTAGTCAGTATTATGGAGAATTCACAAATTAAATAATTTTAAATGAAATAAACAAAAATTAACTTGTTCCGAAATATGTTTGAGATACGTCTCAGGAGTGGAAATTCCTTACTCAGCTATCTCTTACCAATTTCACCTTTTTAGTCAAAATAAAAACAAAAACGCAAAATATTTTTGTATTTTTCGAAAAATTTTGGCCTAAAAATAAAAACAACACACAACTAAAAACAAGATATTAATCAACTAATTTCCTCCCCCAAACCTAAATGAGACATTGTCCTCAATGTCTTAAACAGTAAAAGAAGAGTTTAGAAGATAGTACCTGGTTAACTGAAACTCTACACGAAAAGTTAAAGGTTAAGATCCAAATTAATCTGACGCCACTTACCACGATCGTCCTCGGACCAATTTATCTTTGAAAGGATAGGTGTAGACACAGAAATCGGCGACACTGTTCCAGGCTCGCAGCCTGGTCAGGAGTACGGAGTAGCCCACGGGGGAACTAAACCGGAGAAATAACATGGAGTCGCCACCCAGTGTGAACTGGGAAAATGATTTAAGGCCGCACTCACCCCTCGCAAGGGAAGACCTCAAACCGTTGGGTTCGGAATGGTCCCTTACTTATGCCACTTGTAATGAAAGGATTTGTGCAATAATCTAACCGAGTCTACGCAACATACATTCTCAAGAGTATCCTATGTCTAAATTTACGTACATGAAAATAAAACCTATATCTAAGTTTGCATGCATAAAAGTAAGTTGTCATAACGGCAAACACACAATCTCATGAACATATTGAATTAACAAACTCGAAAATAAATAACAACCTAAACATAAACATAAATTAGATTCCTAATGCGAAAGAAATAACTAATCATGTTTGGAAATAACCAACTAAATCATGCATAAAAGAAGATAACATACTAAACGACTAAATCATGCATAAAAGAAAATAACATACTAAACGACTAAATCATGAATAATCATAAGATTGGATGAAACTAAATATGTGTGTGTCTCTCAAGCGGTATGTGGCATTGTATCCCGAGTGCATACCACACTTCTGTCCATTCGGATTCGGCTACGGAATTTATGTCCGGGTTTCCATCCAATATACCACAAGAGAGAACACACATTTCATTCATCCCATGGCCATAGCATACATTAACCAACAATACTAATGCGAAGAAGTATTAACAAATAATAGAAAAAAAGCGGAAGTAAATATAAAAGAGTGCCCTCAGGTCTAATCTCTTAAATTGTCTCTTGGAAGTGGGCTACGCGGTTGTCGGAAGGTTTGATGCTCCGTAACTTTTCTGATTTACTGGTTCGTTGTTTTCCTTCGTTGCTTCGCTGTTTTGGGTCGCTGTTTGCTCTGTTTTGATGCTGTTTTTGGTCACGGTTGTGTTTCAGGGGTGTTTTGCAGTGGTCAGGGGCTATTTTTCTGGGGTGTTTTGCAGTGGTCAGGGGCTGTGTTTTAGGGGCTATTTTCGGTGGTCAGCGACTGTGTTTCAGAGGCTATTTTCGATGGTCAGGGGCTGTTTTCGGTGGTCAGGGGCTGTGTTTCAGGGGTGTTTGGTGCGGTTCAGGGGAACAGATCATGAGGTGTTTGGTGCGGTTCAGGGGTACAGGTCAGAGGCAGTTTGGTGCGGTTCAAGGGTACAGATCAGAGGCTATTTTCAGGGGCTTTAGGCGTGACTTTAGTAGTACAGGTCAGAGGCTGTTTTTAGGGGTTACAAGGGCATGAATTGATGGCTGTTTGTGAGGGGTTTTGTGCGTGAGATTGAGGGCTGCTAAAGGCAGTGTGTGGTTAGGCGTGAAGTAGGTGTTTGCGTGAAGGTGTGTTGCTTTGTTAAGTTAGAGGCGTGGAGGGTTGTTGGTTGCTACGTGAGTGGAGTTTGGGGCAGTGAGTTGCAGTGAATGTGAGGCAGTGGATGAAGGCTATGTGTGGCAGGGAATGAAGGCTATATGCGGCAGTGAGGGAAGGCTATGTGCGGCAGTGGAGGAAGGTTATTTGTGGTAGTGGATGAAGGCTATTTTGATTGTGTTTTGCGTGAATCAACTAGGTTATTTTCTTTGTGTTTTTTGTGTGAATGAACCAAGGTTTATTGTGAGAAGTGAGCGACGTGAGGATGCTTTGGGTTTTTGGTGCCGTATGGATGCTTTAGGCGTGAGTCAGGGCTGCTGTGAAGTGTTTTTGCATTGTGTTCAGGGGCAGTGGCTTCAGTGGAGAGGCTTAGGGGCTTAGCTTTAGTCGGTTTGTGTGGTTTAATGAGAGAGAAAGGTGATGCGTGGTCAGTAGGGTTTATTTGGTGTTTGAGCTGAGTGGGGAGAGAGATGGAGTGGCGTGAGGATTATGGTTTTCTTGTTTGTCATTTCGTGAGAATGAACCAGGTTTTTTTGTGAGGAGTGAGAGACGTGAGGATGCTAGGGGAGTCAGGGGTTGAGTTTGTGCCTATTTTATAGGCAATGGTTGGGGCTTACCTTGTATAGGTAGGGAAAGAATATTGTAATTATGGGGGGAATATTTAATTTGTTTGTCATAAGGAAAATATATCTTTAATTAGGGATGTAATTTATTTTTGTTAGGAAGATGATTAGATATGATTTGATTTGATTTAATTGGATTTGATTTAATTTATTTTGATTTAATTTAATGTTTGACATGTGTTTTAAATGTTTTAATTATTATTGGATGTGACTTAATGGGCTTGGGTTAGGTGGGCGTGTGGCTTTGGTTTTGGGCTAGGTGGGCGTGTGGCTTGGTGGTGTGTGGGCTTGGTATGTGACTTGCGGGGGTTTGGGCTAAGGATGTGTTTTAAAACAGAGGTCCAACAAGCGAACCCGAAGCTAAACAAGCGAATTAAATCCAACAAAATGTCAATGTCTGACTCTTCCCTTCCGACGTCTGTTTCCCGCGACTTCCACAATTTAAAGAGGTAGTGTCTCCATGTGAGACTCATCATCGGGACTTATATGCAAAAATACAGTGCCTGCAATCGCCCCCACTTTGATGGGACTTGTGCAGTGTGTGAAAATGACAATCCTATCAAAGTTTATGCAATGCAGTTTTACTTACCTGGCTCGCCAGCTGCCACTTGACTTGCCTGTTACTTTGGATTAAGTTGATTTGGTTGTGCCATACCTGGCATGCTAAACCCCATACCCGAGGTGTCGCGGTTGCGTCTCCATACCCAGAGTGTCGCAGTAGTGTCTCCATACCCGGAGTGCCATACCCGACGTGCTAAACACTATACCCGAGGTGTCGCGGTTGCGTCTCCATACCCAGAGTGTCGTATTAGTGTCCCATACCCGGAGTGCCACACCCGGCGTGCTAAACCTCATACCCGAGGTGTCGCGATTGCGTCTCCATACCCAGAGTGTCGCACTAGTGTCTCCATACCCGGAGTGGCATACCCGGCATGCTAAACCTCATACCCGAGGCGTCGCGGTTGCGTCTCTATACTTAGATTGTCGCAGTAATATCTCCATACCCGGAGTGCCATACCCGGCATGCTAAACCTCATACCCGAGGCGTCGCGATTGCGTCTCCATACCTAGAGTGTCGTAGTAGTGTCTCTATACCCAGAGTGCCATACCCGGCATGCTAAACCTCAAACCCGAGGCGTCGCGGTTGCGTCTTTATACCCAGAGTGTCGCAGTAATATCTCCATACCCGGCATGCTAAACCTCATACCTGAGGCGTCGCGATTGCATCTCCATACCCAGAGTGTCGCAGTAGTGTCTCCATACTAGGAGTGCCATACCCGGTATGCTAAACCTCATACCCGAGGCATCACGGTTGCGTCTCCATACCCAGAGTGTCGCAGTAGTTTCTCCATACCCGGAGTGCCATACCCGGCATGCTAAACCCCATACCCGAGGCATCGCTGTAATGTATCCATACCCGAAGTGCCATACCAGAAAGCATGTCCCGAGGCGTCACTGTAATATCTCCAAACCCGGAGTGCCATACCCGGCAAAACTGATACTGATGCTGATTTGGGCCTCGCCCCCGGGACTCATCCCCAAAACTGATACTGATGCTGATGTGGGCCTCACCACCGGGACTCATCCCAAAAACTGATACTGATACTAATGTGGGCCTCACCCCCGGGACTCATCTCTAAAACTGATACAGATATTGATGTGGGCCTCGCCCCCAGGACTCATCCCCAAAATTGATACTGATACTGATGTTTGCCTCACCCCCGGGACTCATCCCCAAAACTGATACTGACACTGATATGGGCCTCGCCCCCGAGACTCATCCCCAAAACTGATACTGATACTGATGTGGGCCTCGCCCCCGGGACTCATCCACAAAACTGATACGGACACTGATGTGGGCCTCGCCCCCGGGACTCATCCCCAAAACTGATACCGATACTGATGTGGGCCTCGCCCCCCGGGACTCATCCCCAAAACTTATACTGATACTGATGTGGGCCTCGCCCCCATGACGCATCCCCAAAATTGATACTGACAATGCTGATGTGGGCCTCGCCCCAGGGAATCATCCCCAAAACTGATGCTGATACTGATGTGGGCCTTGTCCCCGGGACTCATCCCCAAAACTGATACAAACAATGCTGATGTGGGCCTCGCCCTAGATGGATACTGATGTGGGCCTCGCCCCCGGGGCTCATCCCCAAAACTGATACTGAAAATGCTGATGTGGGCCTCGCCCCAGACGGATACCGATGTGGGCCTCAACCCTGGACTGATACTGATGTGGGCCTCGCCCCCAAACTGATACTGACGTGGGCCTCGCCCCAAACTGATTGTAGGCATTGCATTTTTGCATATCAGCCAGATGATGAGTCTCGTATGGAGACACTACCTCTTTAGTTGTGAAAGCCGCGGGAAACGGACGTTGGAAGGGTAAAATTGGAAATTAGCATTTTGTCAGATTTAACTCTCTTGTTTCGCTTCGGGTTCGCTTGTTGGACCTCTTTTTATAAACACACCAAACCCATTAAATCACAAATTAAATAAAACAAATGTCACAAATTAAAATTCATTTCCCAAATTAAAATATTCAAATTAAATTCCATAAATAACATTCCTAATTAAAATAAATCATATCCTTAACTAAAAAGAACAAATCAAGTCAATTCCCCTAATTAAAAGATTTCCCTATCACATTTTAATTAAAAAAAATATCTCCCAATTAAACACACAAATCCTATTTCTTCCCCAACAAGGTAAAATCCATCACATTGCCTATAAAAATAACCCCTCTCCACACATTCAAACCCTGGCTGGTAGATTCACACAAAAAATACAAAAAATAATAACCCTAAACCTAGCCCTGACTGCCCCTCTCGGCAACACTACCTCGCCACCAGCCAATAAACCTTCAAAACTCCTCATGCTTCACGCCCAACCTTAGCCTTCATCACGCCATCTTGCATTCAACAAAGACTCCACGCTCACTACCAGCCCCACCTTCAAACACTCAACACTGCCCCACGTTCAAGCTACAGCTCACGCCACCTGCCCCTGAATCAAACGCAACTAACTGTCCCAACCACGCCAAAGCAAACCCTTCACGCCATTAGCCAAGCCTTGCCCAGGAATCAGCCCCTCACACAGCCGCACCTGGCACATTTACTCAACAAGCAACGCCCCACGAGCAAGCCCACTCGTCAGCCCACAAGAAGCCTGCCTCACGCCCTAAACCAAACAGCCCTCCTTCACTCAGCCTGCACGCCTAAACAGCAACACACAGCTCACGCACCTGATTGCCCACGAACCAGCCCACTTAGCCGAACCTGCACTCACTGCCCACTACCCTTCTACAATTCTGCACCTGAACAACCAAAAACCTGCCCTCCAAATCACCTCAAAAAGCCCCCATAAACCCCTGAAACTGTCCATATTTTAGCCACAAAACTGCATCAAAAACTGCACAAAACAGTCCCCAAAAACTGCACAAACCAGTCCCTTAATTACCCCAAAATAGCGACCAGAAAATACAACAAAAACAGCAGCGAAACGGAGTAAAAACAGCAGCCCGAACAACAAAACAGCGAGGAAAGACGTTGAGTTGGTGAACCAAAAGAGTTGCGGATCATTCACCCTTCCAACGGACGTGTAACGCCCTTTCGTGAGACAACAAACGAGGTTAGACCTGAGGGCACCTTCTTACTTATCTTCTTTCGTTTTATTTTATTTATTTTAAAATATTATTGCATGAGAGTCGTTTGAGGCATGATGTGATTGTTGGATGAGCGGGATGTGTGTTCCCTTTTGTGGTATATCGGATGGAACCCGGACGTAAATTCCATAGCCGATTCCGAATGGACGGTATTGCGGTCTGCACTCGGGATACAACGCCACGTACCACTTAAGATGCACGTATATCGTCTCGTCCAAATTTGTATTTGAGCATGTCATAGTTCTCGGCTGTTTATTTATTATTTTAAGCATGAGTTAATTTAGTCTTGTTATTTAATTTTCAAAGCATGATTGTGTTATTTAGGCATGTTGTTTCTTCATTCTTTATGCATGATGTTTCGTTTAGTTTATGTTTAATTAGTTATTTGTTTACTTTGGTTTAATGGTTCAATATGCTCGTTGTGTTATATTGCGTGTAGTTATTTGGATGAAAGCATGTTAGATCTAAGTACCCTTGAGCATGAATGTTGAATAGATTCGGTTAGTTTATTGGACAAATCATACCATCACAAGTGACATAAGTAAGGGACCATTTCGAACCAAACAGTTTGAGGTCTTCCCTTGCGAGGGGTGAGTGCGGCCTTAAATCTTTGTCCCGGTTCACACCGGGTGGCGACACCATGTTATTTCGTACTTCCCAACTAGGCCGCGAGCCTAGAACAGCGTCGCCCAAGTTCTATTGTCTACAGTCTGGCGACTCCACTGGGGATATTTTGAATCGGCCCCGAAATCATGTCTTGTGATGTTTATGATTTGTGCTTCAGTTAATCGTTTCTATGGTAGGTTGAAAGGGGTTAATCAAAGGCTTTGTTGGAGCTAGGTGATGGTTGGGTGTCTTCCTTCACTCACTACATTTTCATAAGGAAAAGTTGTGAAGACACCGAGATAATCATTACTTGTAGCTCGTTGTGACAGACTAGTTTGGAGGACTCGTTGTTTATTCCTGACACCAAGCGATAAGATCCTAAGGGGCTTGGGTACTTAAGAGAGCCTCGCTCCACCCTCCCTCTGGGGAATCTACAATGATAAATACATTCGACAGTTAGTCACACACCGTAACTCGTTGGCACGTACCGTAAGGTATAAAAAAGGTGCGCTCACTTGGTCGATCGGACCCTTGAGTGGGGTGACCTAGTTGTGGGCAATCCTTCGTCGACGAGAGCTTTTTTTCTATACCCCTGTAAACCCGCGTATGAACCATAGTTGTAGGATCAGTAGAGACTATTCCTTTATGTTTTGGACCATTGTCATTTGGATTCAGTTGGACTTGTTGTCATGAGGTATGGGCTTGTTGGGCCATTTAAACTGAGACGAGTCTGTGCTTTATGGCAATCGGGCCAAAAGTTTCTAAAATGATGATGGACCAACTAGTGTAAAATTCTTATGAGCTTATATATTACATGCATCGCACGCATCTCATGCATACATGCATCATGTTAACCCCCGTGTCTTAAAAGCCATCATATATATTCGTTGGGTTAGGAAAAAAAAGACTTGTCAAAGAAGAGTTTAGCAAACATTGACATCGGGAAAAAAGAAGCCGAAAAACAGAAAATTTTACGGCAAGGATAGAAAGACCATGGTGGGCCTTCAAAAAAAAAAGAAAAAAAAAGAAGAAATGAAAAAAAAAAGAAAGAAAAAAAAATTATTTGTTTTTTAGTAGTTAGACATAAGTCCAATAATGAAATCGTTTTCTTTAGGGTGAAATCTTAGACACGATAAACTCTTGATGTGCTTTTATCTGATACTTTGAATGATTAATCTATGTTAGACTCGTACTTCACTATAGGTTATTAGCAGTGAAAACCTGAGTAGTTAGCAAAGCGACTAGTTGAAGAAATCATAGGTCGGTGAATGACCGTTTGCTTAGATGTCTATCTTGATTTGCTTATGTTATGATGTGTGGTATGGTTGAAAATGAATGAAAAGTCTCTGAAGAAAAGAATTGAACCACCTATAACCGATAAGCGTGAAGCTACCCATGGGCGAGTATTAGGACCACCATGAGGAGAAATGCTACCTTAAATGGTAGGTGTGTTGAAAAAAAAAGAGAAAAAAAGAGAGAAAATAAAAGAAAAGAAAAAAGAAGTTCAAAATGAAAAGAAAAAAAGAAAGAGATAAAAGAGAAAGAAAACCATACCACATTGAGCACAGAAAAGCAACTGTAGGCATACTTGAGACATCTAGGTTGGTTTGACCCATCGATCCCGATTTTTGAAACGAAATCATTGAGTTAGCTTACCTGGGGATGAATCTGCAAAGGAACCTTTGCACACACACACTTAAAGTCTAGCTTAGATCATTTATTCAAAGACTTGGATTTGAGTTGCATTGGGTGTTTTGAAAGTTCTTTGGTTTCATTACTAGGCATTCTTTGAGGACAATGATATGTATAACTATTGAGACTATTTCGTAGCATAGTATGATGATATAGAAGGCCCCACCATGTGGTTCATCTTGACCAAGTGCAAACAGCGGAGAGCAGAAAGCTAAACCAAGACTGGGGGCGACAGTCTACCACATCGCGAATCAAGGACATAACAAGATATTGAGTCATGAGACCAGAGAGAAGACTGAGCAATCACCTGGAGAACTGGCGGAAGACCTAACCCAACGGAATAGGAAATTCATTCATGCATGCATGCATACACGTAACATATTTTGCATTCTTTTTTTTGTGTTTGTTTTGTTTTGTATTCACAGGTTTCAAAGAAGAAAAAGAGAAAGCGGCAGAGACAAGCCAACCAGAATCAGCAACATATGAGTAGTAGTTTCGGGGATGAGTCCCAGGGTTGAGGCCCATATCAGTATCAGTTTTGGGGCGAGGCCCACGTCAGTATCAGTCTGGGGGTGAGGCCCACATCAGTGTCTGTATGGGGGCGAGGCCCACATCAGTTTCATTATCAGTATTCGTTTGGGGATGAGTCTTGGGGTTGAGGCCCACATCAGTTTCAGTCTGGGGGCGAGGCCCACATCAGTATCAGCATGGGGGCGAGGCCCACATCAGTATCCGTTTGGGGTGAGGCCCATATCAGTATCAGCATGGGGCGAGGCCCACATTAGAGTCAGCATGAGGGCAAGGCCCATATCAGTATTCGTTTGGGGATGAGTCCTGGGGTTGAGGCCCACATCAATATCCGTTTGGGGCGAGGCCCATATCAGTTTGGGGCGAGGCCCACGTCAGTATCAGTTTTGGGGCAAGGCCCACATCAGTTTCAGTTTTGGGGCGAAGCCCACATCAGTATCAACTCAAGGCTGAGGCCCACATCATCAGAATTTTGGAATGAATCCAGGGAATGAATCCCAGGGCTGAGGCCCACATCGTCAGATTTTGGAATGAATCCAGGGAATGAATCCCAGGGCTGAGGCCCACATCGTCAGATTTTGGAATGAATCCCAGGGCTGAGGCCCACATCGTCAGAATTTGGAATGGATCCAGGGAATGAATCCCAGGGCTGAGGCCCACCTTATCAGAATTTGGAATTAATCCCAGGGCCGAGGCCCACGTCGTCAGAATTTGGAATGAATCCAGGGAATGAATCCCAGGGCCGAGGCCCACATCTTCAGAATTTGGAATGAATCCCAGGACCGAGGCCCACGTCTTCAGAATTTGGAATGAATCCCAGGGCCGAGGTCAATGTCGTCAGAATTTGGAATGAATCCCAGGGCCGAGGCCCACATCAGCATCAGTTTAGGGCGAGACCCACATCAACATCAGTTTGGGGCGAGGCCCGTATTAGCATCAGTATCAGTCTTGCCAGGTATGGCACTTTGGGGGCGAGGCCCACATCTTTATCAGTATCAGTCTTGTTGGGTATGGCATTCTGGCGGCGAGGCCCACATCTTTATCAATATCAGTCTTGTCGGGTATGGCATTCTGGGGGTGAGGCCCACATTACATCAGTATCAATCTTGCCGGGTATGGCATTCTGGGGGGAGGCCCATATTACATCAGTATCAGCATTACCGGGTATGGCATTCTGGGGGCGAGACCCACATTACATCAGATCAGTGTAGTCCGGGAATGGACACGCCGAGAATGGCACGCCGGGAATGGCACTCCGAGAATGGAGATATAGTCCGGGAATGGACAAGTCCGGGAATGGACACGCCGAGAATGGCACGCTGGGAATGGAGATATAGTCCGGGAATGGACAGCTCGGGAATGAGCACGTCGAGAATGGCACTCCGAGAATGGAGATCGGATCGGGAATGGACCACAACACGGTGACGGTTCGAGAATGGACCTCATCACACCTCATCACAGTAACACTCCGGGAATGGAGATCGGTTCGGGAATGGACCACAACACGGTGACGGTTCGGGAATGGACCTCATCACATCACATCACAGTAACACTCCGGAAATGGAGCATGGTTCGGAAATGGACCATCATCATATCAGCGATGCCTCGGAAATGGGGTTTAGCATGCCGGAAATGGCACTCCGGAAATGGAGCATGGTTCGGAAATGGACCATCATCATATCAGCGATGCCTCGGAAATGGGGTTTAGCATACCGAAAATGGCACTCCGAAAATGGAGCACGGTTCGGAAATAGACCATCAGCATATCAGCGATGCCTCGGAAATGGGGTTTAGCATGCCGAAAATGGCACTCCGAAAATGGAGCACGGTTCGGAAATGGACCATCATCATATCAGCGATGCCTCGGAAATGGGGTTTAGCATTCCGAAAATGGCACTCCGGAAATGGAGCATGGTTCGGAAATGGACCATCATCACATCAGCGATGCCTCGGAAATGGGGTTTAGCATGCCGAAAATGGCACTCCGGAAATGGAGCACGGTTCGGAAATGGACCATCATCACATCAGCGATGCCTCGGAAATGGGGTTTAGCATGCCGAAAATGGCACTCCGGAAATGGAGAACGGTTCGGAAAAGGACCATCATCACATCAGCGATGCCTCGGAAATGGGGTTTAGCATGCCGGAAATGGCACTCCAGAAATGGAGAATGGTTCGGAAATGGACCATCATCATATCAGCGATGCCTCAGAAATGGAGTTTAGCATGCCGAAAATGGCACTCCGGAAATGGAGCACGGTTCGGAAATGGACCATTATCTCATCACTCGCCGAAAATGCCACTCCGAAAATGGAGCACGGTTCGGAAATGGACCATCATCATATCAGCAACACCCTAGGTATGGGGTTAGCACTCAGACTACTACGACACCCTAGGTACGGGGTTAGCACGCCAGGTACGGCATGTGGACTATTCAGACTATTGTGGCTCTCTAGGTACGGAGACGTCACCGCGACACCCTAGGTACGGGGTTAGCACTCAGACATTTGTGGCTCTCTAGGTATGGAGACGTCACTGCGACACCCTAGGTACGGGGTTAGCATTCAGACATTTTTAGCACTCTAGGTATGGAGAAGTCACTGCGACACCCTAGGTACGGGGTTAGCATTCAGACATTTGTGGCACTCTAGGTACGGAGGCGTCAACGCGACACCCTAGGTACGGGGTTAGCACTCAGACATTTGTGGCTCTCTAGGTATAGAGACGTCACCGTGACACCTTAGGTACGGGGTTAGCATTCAGTCATGTGTGGCACTCTAGGTACGGAGGCGTCCCCGCGACACCCTACGTTCGGGGTTAACACTCAGACATTTATGGCTCTCTAGGTACGGAGATGTCACGGCGACACCCTAGGTACGGGGTTAGCATGCCGAGAATGGCACAACTGCGACACCCTAGGTACGAGGTTAGCACGTCGGGAATGGCATAACTGCGACGCCCTAGGTACGGGGTTTAGCACGCCAGGAATGGCACATCATCAAATCAGTTAGGGAACAAAGCCCACAGATGGTTCGGGAACAAAGACCAGAGGTCGAGGCACCTCGCCATCACACTCAACACAACAGGAACAAAGCCCACTCTCTACACAGTTCGGGAACAAAGCCCACAGATGGTTCGGGAACAAAGCCTAGGGGTCGAAGCACCTCGCCATCACATCAGTTCTGTTCGGTAGTGATTCCTAGAGATCGCAGCATCTTGCAGGGATGAACCTCATGGGTCGCAGCACCTCACCACCAGATCAACTCAGTTCAAAGCAACAGGCAAGTCAAGCGGCAGCTGGCGAGCCAGGTAAGTAAAAATGCATTGCACGTACTTTGATAGGATTGTCATTGTCACACACTGCACAAGTCTCATCAAAGTGGGGGCGACTGTAGGCATTGCATTTTTGCATATCAACCCGATGATGAGTCTCGTATGGAGACACTACCTCTTTAGTTGTGAAAGCCGTGGGAAACGGACGTTGGAAGGGTAAAATTGGAAATTAGCATTTTGTCAGATTTAACTCGCTTGTTTCGCTTCTGGTTCGCTTGTTGGACCTCTGTTTTTAAACACACCAAACCCATTAAATCACAAATTAAATAAAACACATGTCACAAATTAAAATTCATTTCCCAAATTAAAATATTCAAATTAAATTCCATAAATAACATTCCTAATTAAAATAAATCATATCCTTAACTAAAAAGAACAAATCAAGTCAATTCCCCTAATTAAAAGATTTCTCTATCACATTTTAATTAAAAAAAATATCTCTCAATTAAACACACAAATCCTATTTCTTCCCCAACAAGGTAAAATCCATCCCTTTGCCTATAAAAATAACCTCTCTCCACACATTCAAACCCTGGCTGGCAGATTCACACAAACAAATACAAAAAATAATAACCCTAAACCTAGCCCTGACTGCCCCTCTCGGCAACACTACCTCGCCACCAGCCAATAAACCTTCAAAACTCCTCATGCTTCACGCCCAACCCTAGCCTTCATCACGCCATATTGCATTCAACAAAGACTCCACGCTCACTACCAGCCCCACGTTCAAGCTACAGCTCACGCCACCTGCCCCTGAATCAAACACAACTAACTGCCCCAAACCACGCCAAAGCAAACCCTTCACGCCATTAGCCAAGCCTTGCCCACGAATCAGCCCCTCACAGCCGCACCTGGCACATTTACTCAACAAGCAACGCCCCACGAGCAAGCCCACTCGTCAGCCCACAAGAAGCCTGCCTCACGCCCTAAACCAAACAGCCCTCCTTCACTCAGCCTGCACGCCTAAACAGCAACACACAGCTCACGCACCTGATCGCCCATGAACCAGCCCACTTAGCCGAACCTGCACTCACTGCCCACTACCCTTTTACAATTCTGCACCTGAACAGCCACAAACCTGCCCTCCAAATCACCTCAAAATAGCCCCCATAAACCCCTGAAACTGTCCAGATTTTAGCCACAAAACTGCATCAAAAACTGCACAAAACAGTCCCCAAAAACTGCACAAACCAGTCCCTTAATTACCCCAAAATAGGGACCAGAAAAATACAACAAAAACAGCAGCGAAACGAAGTAAAAACAGCAGCCCGAACAGCAAAACAGCGAGGAAAGACGTTGAGTTGGTGAACCAAAAGAGTTGCGTATCATTCACCCTTCCAACGGACGTGTAACGCCCTTTCGTGAGACAACAAAAGAGGTTAGACCTGAGGGTACCTTCTTACTTATCTTCTTTCGTTTTATTTTATTTATTTTAAAATATTATTGTATAGAGTCGTTTGAGGCATGATGTGATTGTTGGTTGAGCGGGAAGTGTGTTCCCTTTTATGGTATATCGGATGGAAACCCGGACGTAAATTCCGTAGCCGATTCCAAATGGACGGTATTGCGGTGTGCACTCGGGATACAACGCCACGTACCACTTAAGATGCACATATATCGTCTCGTCCAAATTTGTATTTGAGCATGTCATAGTTCTAGGCCGTTTATTTATTATTTTAAGCATGAGTTAATTTAGTCTTGTTATTTAATTTTCAAAGCATGATTGTGTTATTTAGGCATGTTGTTTCTTCATTCTTTATGCATGATGTTTCGTTTAGTTTATGTTTAATTAGTTATTTGTTTACTTTGGTTTAATGGTTCAATATGCTCGTTGTGTTATATTGCGTGTAGTTATGTGGATGAAAGCATGTTAGATCTAAGTACCATTGAGCATGAATGTTGAATAGATTCAGTTAGTTTATTGGACAAATCATACCATCACAAGTGACATAAGTAAGGGACCATTCCGAACCCAACGGTTTGAGGTCTTCCCTTACGAGGTGTGAGTGCGGCCTTAAATCTTTGTCCGGTTCACACCGGGTGGCGACTCCATGTTATTTCGTACTTCCCAACTAGGCCGCGAGCCTAGAACAGTGTCGCCCAGGTTCTGTTGTCTACAGTGATACTGACATGGGCCTCGCCCCAAACTAATACTGATACTGATACTGATACTGATGCGGGTATCGCCCCCAAATTGATACTGACGTGGGCCTCGCCCTCAAACTGATACTAATGTGGGCCTCGCCCCCAAACTGATACTGATGCGGGCCTCGCCCTCAAACTGATACTAATGTGGGCCTCGCCCCCAAATTGATACTGATGCGGGCCTCGCCCCCAAATTGATACTGATACGGGCCTCGCCCCCAAACTGATACTGACGTGGGTCTCGCCCTCAAACTAATAATAATGTGGGCCTCGCCCCCAAACTGATACTGATGCGGGCCTCGCCCCCAACTGATACTGATGTGATATTGTATATCAACATGCTGTATTGCCTCTCACGAGATAGTCCTGATAGCTAAACATATTTTCATCCTCAACGGATGCTTCGTGTCGAAACCAGAGAACCTTCAAAGTACTTAATACACACAAATCCGATCGTCTACATGAGTGATCTGAACTAGACTCCTAGTGTGTGTGTGCAAGGCTCTTTCGCAGCTTAATCCTAAGTAAGCCAACTCGATGATTTTGTCTCGTAGAATCGGATCAGTGGGTCTAACCAATCTAGATGTCTTGATCACACTCTGTGATTACTTCCTCGTACTCAACATGATATAGTTTTCATCTTTTCTTTCTTTTCATTTTTGAACTTTCTTTTTTTTCTTTTCTTTTTCTCTTTTCTTTCTTTTTCTTTCTTTGACACACCTACCCTTTAAGGTAACATTTCTCCTAATGGTGGTCCTAATACTCGCCCATGGGTAGCTTCACGCTTATCGGTTATAGGCGGTCTATTTTTTGTTTTTTTCTTTTCATTGCAGAGATGTTTTCTTTGTTTCCAACCATATCATATATCGTAGCATAAGTAAACCAGGATGGACATCCAGGAAAACGGTCATTCACTGATCCATCATCTCTTCAACTAGTCATCTTGCCAACTACTCAGGCTTCTACTGTTGAGATCCCGTAATCAAGTGCTCATGAGTCTAGCCGAGATCAAGCCATTCAGAATACCGGATGAGAGCACATCTCGCACTTATCGTTTCTAAGGTTTCTCCCTACAGAAAATAATATCATCACCGGGCATATGTTTAACCATCAAGGATTTATCTTTTTTTTTTCACTTCACTGGAATTCTTCAACCGCTAATAATGTGGGCTTCGCTCCCTGGGATTCATTCTCGAAAACTGCTGGTAGCACGGGCCTCAACCTTGAGGGTTCATTCCCAAAACTGGTGACTATGTGTGGGCCTCAACCCTGGGGATCCATTTCTGAAAACTGTTGATACTGTTTATTTGCTCTCAGCTTGCTTGTATTTTGCCGCTTTTCCTTCTTTTCTTCGAGACCTGTGAACACAAATAAAACAACAAAATAAAAATGCGTACATGTGATGTCTATGTATGCATGTGTGGAGGTACTCCATGTTCCTAATGGGTTAGACCCTCATTGTGCTCATTGGCGCCATGTGCCTACGCATGTCTCTGATCACCCCCTGGGTCTGTTTATAGTTCCTCCTGCCGGTTCTCTTCTGGTGATTGTGCAGTTCTCTTTTGTCTGAAACCTGCAAACACAGAACAAACCTAAAAATTACAAGTACGTTACGTGTATGCATGCATGCATGGATGAATTTCCTATTCCGTTGGGTTAGGTCTTCTACCAGTTCTCCCAGTAACTGCTTTGTCTCTTCTTCCTTAGGTGAAATATTGCTTCAGTCTGTCTACGTTGATTGGCTCAGTGAACTCGTTCCCTTCCAAATCTGATAGTCTCACTGCCTCATTTCCCATTACTTTCTGGACGATGTAGGGTCCTTCCCAGTTTGGTCTGAACTTTCCTCTCGGGTCTGTCGTCGATGACTTTGACTGCTTAAGCACCAGATCACCCTTTTTGATCTTGGTAGGATGCACCTTCTTATTGAATGCCCGGGCCATTCTCTTCTGGTATAACTGCATATGATGCAAGGACTTCATTATTTTCTCATCCAGTAGTGCTAACTTTTCAAATCTCCGTGAGGCCCATTCTTGTTCAGGTAACTCTGCTTCTGCTAATACCCGCATAGTCTGTATCTCAACTTCCATCAGCAATACTGTTTCCATTGCCTTTCGAGCTTCCTCTTTTCTTAAACACTTCATCTGAATGCCATTCACTTGTCTTTTGTATAGTTCTCCCTTCAAACTCACATATTGAGAAGCCAACTCCAGAATGATTATCTTGTTCTTTTTGAAAAGTATAAACTCAGGCAAGTAAGTGAAATGTACGTCTTTATTATTATTAAGAAAAAGGTTCGAACAAGTAGACAAAATCAATGTCTTTATTAAAAATGCAGGATTGCAATCAAATAAACCAGGAAGAACAGTTTCATCATTCGCAGCGTTGCATTCTTCCTCGACCTATGGTTCTCCACTGCTGTCATCCCTCATCCCCATGAAAGAAACTGGGTGATTGAGAGTTTGGAGGACAAAGTTTTCGAGCAAGCCGGAGTTGATCATGTAGGTGAGTGGTGGAACAGAGTGCTAGTTTGGTAGGGGTTACGGTATGTGTTGGGCTGTTCTTTCTCAGGGTCTGGTATTTTGTGGGAGTCTATTAGGTCCTGGATTTCATGTCTGAGGCGGGCACAGCTGTCGGTGTCATGGCCTTTTTGTTGGTGGAAGTGATAGTAACGGTTCATGTTGAGGTGTGGTGTGGGAGGATTTGGGAGTGGTTTAGGCTCCAAGGGTTTTAGGAGTCCCTGCCTTGTCAATTTCTCAAGCACTTCGGACAAGGGTCTACCCAGGTTAGAAAACCGTCGGTTCTTAATGGCAGCAACCTCAGCAGAAAAAGGCTTGGCACCTGATGGCCCTCCGACAGTCCTTCTGTTCATGCCATATAACTTTCTATTCTCCGCTTCTTCTTCTTCGATGTCCATGACAGTCTCCCTCAGCTGTCAGAAATCTGCAATCATGGAGGTCATCCTTCTCAACTTGCCATAAATAGAGGGCTTAGTACCCTTGATAATCATCTTTATCCGGTCCTTCTCTGAGGCCGAGTCTGCATTTTCAAAAGCTGGCTCCTCCTCCAGCGATCTACATACTCTTTGAAGCTCTCTTCCGGCTTCTGCTTGGTATTCTCCAAGTCACGGAGCAACAAGTCGATCTCCAAATCTGTGACATATTGACTCAGAAAAGCCTCTGCCAATGCTTTCCAATCATCATTGACTTTCCTCTCAAGGCCATGATACTATACCACGGTTGCCCCCTCAAGCGACATCCCGAACATTTTCTGAACCTGACGCCGGTAACTGTTCCTCAAACGTCATTACCTCGTAGTCTAGCAGATCTTCATGTTTGCCCCTCATCATACGGGTGACTAACTCCACCTGATCTCGGAGTTTTTGTAATTCAGCCAGGGACCCGGCTATCCTTCCTGCGACATACTCAGCCATATCATCATCGAAGACAGTGATATCATCATTCAACCTGTTCAGAGGGTCCTCGCGCCTCACATTATCAGAACCTCCCCCAGCACGGGGCACATCCATATTAGCCATAGCAGCAGTCAAAGCTTGCAGTTGCTCGGTAACCTTGGTGAGACCATTCTCCAGCTGATCCATGCGAGATACCTCGTTCTCTGATTCACTCATATTCGCTGACGGCCTTTTGACGAGTCTGCCCTTTTCCCTAACCCAACGGATATCTATGATGGCTTTTAAGACACATAGGTTAACATGATGCGTGTATGCATGAGATGCATGGGATGCGTGCAATGTATGGAATATATAAGTCGACTCATTATCATTCCAAAGCATTCCACCATACTATTGCAGGCGGTGCAAACTTGTCCCAGTTGAAAAGGCCCAACATGTTTACACTTTTGCGATAACATGGCTAAACAACTTCAAATGATAAGGGGCCTAAACATAAAATGGCCCATTGGCATTTTAGAAGCTTTTGGCCCAATTGCCATAAAACACGGACTCGTCCCAGTTTAAATGGCCCAACAAGCCCATGCCTCATGACAAAAAATCCAACTGAATCCAAATGACGATGGTCCTAAACGCAATGATAAAGGAATAGTTTCTATTGGTCTTACAACTAAAGTTCATATGCGAGTTTATAGGGGTACAGACAAAGGCTCCCGCTGGCGAAGGATTGCCCACGACTAGGAATCCCCACTCAAGGGTTCAAGCGACCAAGTGAGTGCACCTTTTTTATACCTTAAGGTACGTGCCAACGAGTTATGATGCGTGACTAACTGTCAAATGGATTTCCTATTGTAGATTCCCAGAGGGAGGGCGGAGTGAACTTTCTTAAATACCCAAGCCTTTTAGGCTCTTATCGCCTGGTGTCAGGAATAAACAACAAGTTCTCCAGACTAGTCCATCACATTAAGCTTCGAGTAAAGGATTATCTAGGTGACTCCACAACTTTTCCTAATAGAAAGGTAGTGAATGAAGGAAGACACCAAACCATTACCCAGCTCTAATAGGGCTTTTGATTAAACCCCTTAAACTCATTGTAGACACGGTTAACTAAAAAAAAATCACAAACATTACAAGGCATTATTTCGGGGCTGATTCTCTATCCCCAGTGGATTCGCCGGACTGTAGACAACAAAAATCGATGACGCGTGTGTTGGGTTTCTATTAGGTCCCAAGGATCAATTCAAGCAAGAAACGCATGTGCGAATACTCAAAGAAGTTGCGGAATACTTACAATGATCGGTTTAGCGATGCGTTGAACAAGAAAAACTCTTTTTATGCCCTTTGAAGCTCACGGCAGTGGGCTGTTTTTGCTCCTCCAAATTCGGCCATGGATGATCCACCAAGCTCCAAGCTTTGTGTTGTGATTCCATGCTCACAAATCGGTTTCCCTATCACCTTCGCAAGACTCCGAATGTGTGCTAGCACTTGGTAATTTTTGCCACAAAAATCACCATCTTGATTCTCCTTGCTCATGGCAAAACCAGAAAAAGGAAGAAGAAATTTGCCCCTTGGGCGTGAGAGAGAAGAAAGGAGAGGAGAGAGTGAGTTGTTGTGTTAGGTTGTGAGGATTGTGTATCTAATACACTAAATCAAAAGTCAAACACCAAAAATCAAATAAATGGTAAATGGCTTTTAATTCATCCAACCACCACCATCAATCACTCATGACAAGTTGTCAAATCACTCAAAGTGACTATACATCACATCAATCAAAGTGACTAATGATTTGACGCTTGATGTGACTTGTGGGCAGCACTTTAATTCGCAATGCGAGTGCGCCCGCAAACACTCCCGGGCTCGGGATTGCTAATTCAAAATTAACGAATTTTCCATTGTGACGTAATTAAATCTAATTTAATTAAATAATTGTGCCTAGCAAAATTACTATTCACGTCGCTAACGAATTAATTCTAAATTAACTCGTTTGCCCGAATTAAAATCTAATTTTAATTCCGCGTCGAAATCCAATTTCGTATAATACATCGAATATATTATTTATCGATTAATTCCAAATTAATCATTCTCTCTCTTTTAAATAATATTTTATCACAGATAAATATCTCCGTAATTAAACCCAGATTAATTCTCTCTCTCTTATAATTAATCCGAGATTAGAAAGGGTCATACGTCATCAGTGAATCTTCGGGAAGCGACCCATGAGATCCCCGGATATGTCGGCAGTAAATACGGTTGTCGGACTATCCGAATACGTACGTACCTAGTACTACATTTTTAACCGATTTACAAGACAAGGTTGGCTTCTAGCAAAGCGCCATGCCTACCCAATTCTCCAGAAATATCCTTACAGGAATATACGATCTATATCAAGCGTAGTATACGTAGTATAGCGTATTTCGATCCAGTGTGGGATGTCACATGCAAGGCCTAGGGCTGGAAATGTGTCTGCCCCGTACGAAGCACATATCGGATCTCCGGTAACTAGTCTCTATAATCGGATAAACATGACCTAGTCATAATATCCCGATAGCTGCAGCATACAAGGGAACCAGTTCCGTATCCTACGTGATCATCATCTCCACTATGACTGGAGTGATACTTCCATCTCGACATCACACCCAATACACTACGATTCTCAATATACCCAGAAGAGGCGTACACATAACCTGTTAAAGCCCTGAACGATCAAAACCAAAGTAAATTGATTGTCGCAAGTATTAGCGGTGCAAGTCTCAGGTTAAGACCATATACACCTACCCTGATTTGGACTTCCATAGACACGTAGCCATAATACCAATGGAATTCCGAGGGGTCTATCCAGAGCGAAGCTGTTTCCATACCATCGGTAAACACAACCTCCTATTACACTTGCATGAGTATCATATACCCAAATATATGAGAACTATGTCGTTATTCTCCCATAACACGCACAAGTGCAATACTAGTCTATTCCATATTATCGATGTCCAGTCTCGATAATACTACGACTAGGGATATTTAATGATTAAACCTTCATGGATTGATACTGTCTCATATCTTATCAATCCGGAACTAATCATATGGACCTTCTATCATTTATACATCTTGGTATCTAATTACAAATGATAAAAGAGCAATTTCCTTTATCACATAGTTAATTTGTACAACAACACCATGATCTGTACAAATAGTGATGCTATAGGCCATAACTGTCCAACAATCTCCCACTTGGCCTATAGCCAATCACTCAAGTTTCCTACACCCGAACTATGTACGGTTCGCTCAAACTTCTGCTGAGAAATGGCTTTCGTCAGCGGATTTGCATGATTATCATCTGATGCGATTTATTCGATCATCACATCGCCACGATGTATGATCCAAACGAATCAGATGAATAATTGAAGTATATATCTGGATCGCTGATGAGACCATTAATTCTTTAGCCTGTGCTTAGCCTATCTCAGCTGCTAAAAGAACTATTCCAATCTGATTAGGATTATTATCAATCCAGAAGGCTTCTATTGCTGCCTCAGCTGCAGCAATAATCCACTTTTGTTGCTTATTCGGTAAGAATATCTTGCTTGGAAGATTTCCAGCTTACTGTTCTGTTATTCAAACTTGTATAGTACCTTTGTTACGACTTATAGTCATTTTTGTTGGTTAGAAACTTGCAAGCAGTGGAACTTAGTCACTTCAAGTTCTCCTTCTCCATAGTATAAGATAGCATCCTTAGATCATCTAAGATACTAAAGGATTGTTCTTAAACATCAATCCAATGACTATCACTTGGATTGGCCTGATTGTGAATCCATATGCCTCAAAGCGTATGAGACACCAGGTCGCGTACATTTATTTCATGTACGAGTTCTCGGAGAGTTTCAACAACTTTTAGATCTATCCTAGTAGATCTTTATTCCTAGAATAAAGGTTGTCTCTCCCAAGAATTCTACGGAGAATTTTCATGAAAGCCAACTTTCACCGATAGTAATTATGGGAATATCATTTCCAAGAAATGACATGTCATCATTACTTAAGACATTCACTGTCGATGCGCTCCTACTAACCTCTTTATATACACAAGAATCATTCTCGTTTTGAATTAAATCATATACCATTATGATTACATCAAAATGATAATTCCAGAACGCAATGCTTGCTTCAATCCATCCATGGATCGAAAAAACTAGCAAAAATTTCAAGAACATAATGCTTGCTTCAATCCATCCATGGATCGAATTAACTTGCAAACCTTGTTTGCTAGTTTTGGTGCGACAAAACCGTCAGGATGTTGTAAACATCCTCCAAAAGGTTTCCGTTAAGGAAAGCGATTTTGACGTTCAGCTGCCATATTTCATAAATGAAACATGCATATTCAGCAAGCATTGTCCAAATAGATTTAACCATGGCAACATGTAAAAGGTTTCGTCGTAATCGACACAATGTTGATAACGATACCTTTTCGCTACAAGCCTAGCTTTGTACGTTGGTATGTTGCCTTCCACGTATGTCTTCCTTGAAGACTCATATAGTACCAATAGGCACAATGCCTTCCGGTATAACAACTAGTGTCCAAACTTGGTTGTTATAAGATTGACAATCTTTACAAGGTGAGATCAGAAACCCATACCCCAGGTTGTTTTCTGAGTCTCTCCGACTTACGCGGTTTCTTGTGTATTCGAAGATTATTGGAATAGTTCATCCTTGATGAACTATTTGTGTTCCATTAAGGAATCGGTGCCTAGAATAGTATGACTGTACTCCTCCGATTTCATCGAGTTTTACTTTCCTCCCACTTACCACTGCATATCGTATTCCTCTTAGGAAAACCGCATGGCGAGAAATAATTACATTGTTCTCTTGTAGTTGTATAAGTACTATACTTTGGTTTCCCTAGGATAACCCACAACTTAGGCACTTATCCGATTTGGGGGTTCTAGTTTGGTATCATCCAAACCTATGCCTAGCATACCCAAATCTCACAGGAATGAGAAACCTAGTTTCTTTCCTGTTCATATCTAATATGAAGTCTGTCTAACAGATTTTTATGGAACTTTATCAAAATAAGTTCTGCACTGTTAAATGCGTATCCGTTGAAGGAAATGGTAGCTCAGAAGCGACTCATGATTAACCTTATCATGTCCAACAAATTTGGTTTCTCGGTTCAGACACACTTCAAATTGACGTGTTCTGGAGGAGTCCTCATTGAAAGAATACTATACTCTTTCAAGTATTTGAGAACGTATTCTTAAGTATTTTCCATCATGGTCTAACCGTGACAGTTTTAATACTTTAGCTGATCTGTTTGTCTACTTCGTGTCGAAACTGTAGAAGTTTCCGATTTGTGTTTCAAAAGAAACACATAACCATAACGCGATGCCACATCCTTATAGGTCACGAAACATTCATATCCACCTCTAGCCTAGCTAAGATGGGGCCCACTTACGTTACTATGACGAGGGCTAACAGATCGATGGCACTTGCACTTTTACCAAGTAAAGGTGCTTTAGGCACTTTGCCTAATAAACTAGATTCGTAGACATTATTTGAATGGAATCAAATCCGTCCTAGTATCCACTCTTCAAAAGTGTGGAATACGAGTCTTGTTAATTGTGTCCCAGACAACAAATGCCACATATAAGTCTCAACTGATTAACTCAGTTTGTTTGAGCTATTTGTTTGTCATGTCATATGTTCGAGATTTATTTAATATTCAAAATATAAATACTGTTATTCACATTTAATGTGTTTATCGCAATATAATCTCGTGATAAATAAAACACTTTAGTATTCTAGAATATAAAGGTATATCCACACGGATTAAACACTGATATAGAGATAATGTTTTAGTCCAAACTAGTTTAATTTTAACAGTTTCCTAATTTAAGTACAAACCCAAAGGGTAGTTCCTAAACTTAGGTTTGTACGGTAAAACAGTGACGCTCGATCCGTTTCCTATTCGTAGATCAATCTCATCTGAAGTCAGTATCCTGCTTGTCAGCAGATTCTCCACATCAATGCATATTTATGTACCACATCCAGTATCTAAAATCCAATTTTAATATTAGTAGTGAACATGTTTATGACAAACATTTTTGAAGCCGGAGCTTTGCACCTTCTTCTATTCCTTCATGTCTGCTTTGTCCATACGGCAGTCACACTTCTGTGACCCCATTTTCCCAGTTTAGTCAGAATTATGGGATATGTCCTTTGTCTTCCCAGAAGATTTAATGACTTTGCCTTTGCCCTTTTCCACACCCCAGAAGCCTTTGGCCAAGCCTTGGCCTTCTAGAATATCGAAGTAAGATGCGCCTTGCGCTTCTTGCTTATTGCAAACTCTGGCTTTGTCTTCTAGAGTATAGCACATGAACCCTTCAAGAGTTTTCTATTGCAATTTTTACTTCTAAGATCTAAGAATGGATCTATGAAGATCCTTAAATTTTCATTATCATACTATAAGGATC